>JAAGNO010015499.1:0-47939 GCA_033439905.1 Ceryle rudis
CAATAAATAACAATAAATAAAATAAAAATACATTTAAAAGAGTTAATAGTTTTCTTTGACTTGTGGAATCGACCTCATTATTACACAATAAAATGCTGACAGTCTTCGATTCTTCATGGAGAGGTCTCTTAATTCCAAATGTTATTGCAAGTGTCAGAAAATTTATATTGTCTATCCCCATTAGTAAATTTTTCAGCTGCTTATCCAGCAAGCAGAAATTGTATTATCTCTGTTGTTTGTGATGCAAAGCAGCATTTGTGGGTTTACTTTCACTGAGAGTAAATATGTTTACAGAAAATTATGCATCAAGATGGTTAATGCCACAGAAATGCCTTGATGGAAATTCAGAGTCTATTCTTTACTAACTGATCACCATAGCCGGATGTGGATTCAATCCAGAAGTCTTCTGCTGCATCTGGCTCTGAAGTTTGTACCCACCTGAAGCTACAAGGGCTGGAAAGTAAGTATGTAAGCAGATCTGGTTGTAAATAAGCCACAACCTAAGAAGCATTTGTTTGGCTGTCTCTGCCAGTATCAGCAGCTAATTAATACACTTACATGAATAAGGACCTCTGAAGAAGTCGTGAACTGAATAAGCAGATAATCTCCACTAGGGTTTACTAACTTCCACAAGTTTGGAATCAGGCACAACAGCATTATACAGATATATATCCCTCTCTACTCTATTCTGGTGTCTAGCTCTGGAGTCTTCAGCACAAGAAAGACATGGACCCGTTGGAGCAGCTCCCCTAGGAGTACTGCAAAAATGATCAGAGGGTTGGAGTACCTCTTTTATGAAAAAAGAGTGAGAGAGTTGGAGTTGTTTAGAAGAGAAGGCTCTGAGGAGGCTTTCAGTACCCAAAAGGGACCTTACAAGAAAGCTGGAAAGGGACTTTTTAGCGGGGCATATGGTGATAGGACAAGGGGTAATGGCTTTAAACTGAAAGAGGGTAGATTTAGATTAGATGTAAGGAAGAAACTCTTCACTGTGAGAGTGGTGAGGTACTGGAACAAGTTGCCCAGAGAGGCTGTTGATGCCCCCTCCCTGGAAGTGATCAAGGCCAGGTTGGATAGGACTTTGAGCAATTTGGTCTAGTGGGAGGTGTCCCTGCCATTGGCAGGGGGTTTGGAACTATATGATCTTTAAGGTCCCTTCCAACCCAAACCATTCTATGGTTCTATGATTCTATGAAGATCCATTTCAAAGGAAGTACTTATCATCTCATTAGTGTACCGCTAGATATTTTGCCTTCTGTGATGAAACTGGTCTCTGTAAAGGATTGAGTAATACAGATTCAAAGGGTTGACTCTATATTTAGAGGTTAACACAGATAGTTCTTGTAAGAGTTTTAATTAAACTCTAATTCTTAAAAGATGGTTTGCAGTGGGTTAGTTACGATGGACTGTTTCCATCACAGAAAAATCTTCAAGTTGGAAAGAAAAATAGTGAAAATAACTTTCAATTTTCTCCCTTTGAATGCAGTGGCATCTGGCTGCTGTATAAGGCCACCATGGAGTACAGCCTGGAAATTCAATGTAATGCAAGTGTCCAAGGGAAAATGAGACTCTATTCTGTTAAGACAGGCATTGTGTGTGCTTTTCGCAGAATGAACTGCCCCTTTTAGGACTCTCCTAGAGAAACACTTTTTTTCGTAGAAGTATTTTTTTTTTCTCTCATTTCACTTTTTAAAAACTTATTTTCTGTGAAAACTGAAAACTTTGTTGGTTTTTGAAAACACTGAAGCTTTTAATCAAAAGAAAGATTAAGAAAAAGAAAAATAGCATCAAAGCTGGAATATTTTAATGGATGTTTTATATCATATGCCTTTCTGGTTTAAAAGGAATGTTCTCTCCCTTGAGATAGTCTTTCAGAAAAAAAAATCTGAACAGAGTCATCACTTACTTTAAAAATATAGAATGAAAACAACAATGTTAGGCTTTACTCTATAACAGTAATCTAACAAAACTGACACTCTCCTGCTGATTCACTGCTGGTATGGTCTTGCTACTAGGCAATCTTCTTGAGTTCAGAACAGAGGAAAACAAAAGAAAATGGCCTTAAGTTGCACCAAGGGAAGTTTAGATTAGATATGAGGAAAAATTTCTTTGCCAAATGGGTTATCAGGTACTGGAACAGCTTGCTCAGGGAAATGGTCAAGTCCCCATCCCTGGAGGTATTTAAGAGTCACATAGATGTAGTGCTGAGGGATGTGGTTTAGTCAAGGTCTTCTCAGTGTTACGTTAATGATTGGATTAGAAGATCTTAAAGATCTTTTCCAATCTAGGAAGTTCTGTGTGATTCTGTGACTCTGAGAGGAAAAGTTTGTGGCTTTGAGGACTGCATTATGGTGTGACTGGTCCTCTGAGTTGGTATTGATATTATGCTGAAGGAGTACTGCTACTGAAAGCCTTTAGTCAGGTGGCTAGAGCCATATTTGAGAGTATATTCATTGAAGACAATGCTGTGTCACTGGAGTAATGAAGCTATCAACCAAGAGGACAAGATTTATGTCTAATTCAAGGATTTAGGTCTTTCCCTTGGAATTCCTTCTCACGAAACAAAAAGCTAATATTCATAAAGCTTAGGATAAATGAAATAAATAAATATAGAGACTGGAATTTCAATAACTGCCTTGTGCCCACTTGGATATCAACATGCATGGGGTGCATAAAGAAAAGTGTCCAGCAGGTCAAGGAAGGTTCTTCTCCCCCTCTACTCTGCACTGGTGAGACCACATCTGGAGTATTGTGTGCAATTCTGGTATCCCCAGTTAAGAGGGACAGGGAAATACTAGAGAGAGTCCAACAGAGAGCTACGAACATGATGAAGGGACTGGAACATCTCTTATGAGGAAAGGCTGAGAGCCCTAGGGCTGTTTAGCCTGGAAAAGAGAAGACTGAGAGGGGATCTTATTTACAAATATCTGAAGGGTAGGTGTCAAGTAGAAGGGGCCAGTCTCTTTTCAGTGGTTCCCTGTGGTAGGACAAGAGGTAATGGTAGCAAGCTGAAACACAGGAAGTTCCACCTCAGCATGAGGAAAAACTTCTTTACTGTGAGAGTAACAGAGCCCTGGAACAGGCTGCCCAAAGAGGTTGTGGATTATTCTTATCTATCGACTTTCAAGACCTGTTTGGATATGTTCCTGTGTGGCATGCCCTAGGTGTTCTTGCACTAGCAGGAGCGGTTGGACTCGATGATCTCCAGAGGTCCCTTGCACCCCTACCATTCTATGATTCTCTGATGCATGTACAAACGTGTACAGTCTTTGGAACCAGAGTTTTATCCTGGAGATTTTTATCAGAATTTGTTGGACTTTAAATGATCCCCATGGAAAAAGTGGGAGAACACTATAAAAGATGTAATTATTTTCAATTTACTTATTTTCTTTTGAAGATACCAAACTTCTGAAACAATTCCAACAGTCCTGAAATTTCAGAAGTCAATAGTAGGGAATCTGCAGCTAATGACTCTGGGGCAAGAACTAGGTGTGAAAATTTTCTCCTGTTTGATTTGTTAAAAATTAGTTTGTGGAGGAAAAGTTGACTGGAATAATTTTAATCTCTTGCAGTTTGAACTTTTCTGGCCTATTTTCTGATATAAAAGCCTTTCCTGCCCATTCAGTCAACTTCTTGGATAACTATAGGTTTGATAATCAGGCCTGGGTATGGAAATGGTTGAAAACTCTTGTTTCAAACCCCATCTCTTTAATGTTTCTCTGTTCAGACTTCTATTCTATTGAATTCCTTCCTGTGTTTTCTTTGACTCTGTTACTGTGTCTGACTTCAATTTATCTCTGCTTACACATAAATGGAGCAAATGATGTTCATGCATCGTGGTAAAAGAATAAAAGCTAATCCTCCACAGTACCCACTGAATAAAATAACCATGAAGAGGTATTCAGAAAGTGGCAACATGGAAGACCTGGGACCTGAACATCAAAATCTTTGAGAAAAAGCCAAAGGAGCTGAATCAAGGACTGTTAAGGAGTTGCGCAGTGGAGGAATGAGAGGTATTCAAAGCAGATATAAGCAGCACAATATCGTCTGTGTTCATTACAGTGGAATCTAGACATCAAAAATAACAAAAGGAACTAATGTGGGTTAACAAAGTTATGAAAAACCCTATCAATTTTTTTTGCAGTCAGTCAGGGTAAAATGAAGCTGGAGAAAGAAGAGAGAAGTGCTGGCTCAGCTGCAGTAAATGCCATCCTTGAATGAAACGTGAAAAAATGCAGGAAAGGCTAAAGCCCTCCACCTATTCCCTCTTCTGTGCCTTCCAAAAAGGAAAGAAAATAAAATCTGAACAATTTAGATAGGACTTCTTAAAGTTCTTGTCATTTTTTAAAAGCTCAATAAATAAGAGTTTCCAGTTCCTCTATGGAAGAGTAGTGAGAGGACAGATAATGTCAGGACAATGCTGATGAGCTTTGATATTGCACTTTCTGAAATAGAGTTATTTGGTTTGGCATGGCCCCATGGACAGGAAATATAAGGCTACAAGCCAGAATGATAGGCTCCAGTGCATCTTATGTGTGGTTTCAGAGTCTGTTCCCTATTTGATAAAATTCATATACAGGGACTGTTTTCTCCAAAGGAGATAATACAATTCTGAGAAAGGAACCCAAGTTTTATAATGTGATTTATATTTGACTCTTTTTGGTGCAGACAGGAATCAGTAATATTCACTATTGCATACCGAACATGCGGAGTTGAAAAAAAATCCCACCACTTTTATCCTTCTCAGAAAGATATTCTTCCCTTTCAGTAATTCAATAGTAATTCTATGAAGAGTTCGTTAGGAGCATGGCAGCTTTACCAACTGGGAGGGACATCAACTCATTAGATACTATATCAGCAACACACACACAGGCTTAAGTCAAGCCTTTAATCACGGCAGTATTCACTGTTGTCTTGTGGGTAGTATCCAGAAGTTCAGTGAAAGAAGACTTGAGTGATTTGCAGTTTAACATGCATTTCTACTGATGCATATGAACAAAATGGTCTATTTTCACAAACCAATGACAAAGAAGCTTTCTTAGTCTTCAGGAGGGCTGACTAAAACATTAATGTTCAAACATGATGTGTGTTTTTTGCCTCTTGCAATTTGTTTCCACAATTAGTTTCCAGGTTCACTCTTCTGAATTTTGTTTTGTTCCGAAGAAAGGAACAATTGAGCTTCTAATTTCCCTTAGAGATCCAACTCTGTTTATGGAAAATGTCATTTCTTCATCCAATGGTAACTACTGTAGGTGTTAACAGCACCTCAACCTATTCCTACAGGGGCAACAAAGACATACCCCAACAGAAATAGTCCTCATACACATTCCACCACTATACTGACTGCAAGCAGTTATTGCTGATTTTCTTTCTCCATCAGCCAGATGAAGCATCTCATGCAAGTATGTCTTTGCTGCGTTGTGGACATGGACCAACAGAGTCATTATGGGTTCTGTTCTCATGACTAAAAGTGAGCATCTGCAGTTCAGGGACTTAAAGCCAGTCTTACTACTTAATACTCAATGCAGATCTGTTTTTTATAGTCAGTAATGTCTCTAATGCAATCCATCTTATCCTAAAGTCAATGCCTGTGTTTTCTGGATGAATCAGATTCTGAACTCAGTTACTCTTTGAGAGGATCAGCCTCATTGCAGACACCTACACTGCCATTAGAGAAGATAAATTCCATAGTAAGTTTTCACTGTATGACAAACCTGATGTATACACTCATTTGTAGTACTCTCAAAATCTTGTTATGGGCAGAAAGGGAGCATACCTGACATGTAGACAGAAGAATTTATTGTTAGTCTCGTTAAAGTCTTGACAGGCTAATCAACTACAACAAACAGTTATTGTTAGTCCATGCTCACTAATAAGACTCATAGTCCAAACAAACGAGGGGTGGGGGAAACAACCCTCATTAACAACACAGCTAAAATGTTAATTTAAAAAACCCAAAAACCTGCAAAGGCAAAATTTTCTCTTACCTACCTTCTTGTTTCACTGGTGTTTTGGTCACTCATGCAGAGGTTCTCGTGAATTATCAGGTCACAGCTTCAGTGTCCCTCCAGAAGAAGGTGTGAGAATATTCAGAGTCTTTGGTGCCCTGGGTGCTTTGCCAGAAGGGGTTTGATACCAGTCACAGGGATCTCTTTGTCCTTGGCCCTGCAGTCTCTCTGGGGTTATTTTTCTCTTGTTTGCTGATGCAAAGTGTATGTATCCTCTTTCTTTTCATTACTTACAACTATATTTTTTTTCCATTGTCTTATTGCCCTTGATTTTTAGGGTTGCACTCCTGTAGTGACCAGTAGTGACCCTCTGTAATTTGTGGTCACTGTAGGGGGCCTTCAATATCTGCCTGTATTGGTGCTCTTCCATGGAACATTTTATTCTAGAATTTATGCCACAGAACATAGCTACTGGCTATTGCTATTAACAATAAGTGTTAACCACATCATTGCACAAAATGAAATGAAAGATAAAACCAGTTTAGGGAACTGTTACCTAGGTGCTAGACAATTCTATCACAGCTTAAACAAGTTAAACCCAGTCCAAGCCAATACCATCGCAGACCTGAGGTCTATTCATTCTTATTAATAATGGCAATTTGCATTTTCTGTGTTACAACAGGGAGCCGAGGAATGAATCTGGAGTGGGGATGGGAAGAAGCTGCTAGAGCAAAGCATGAGCTGCAAAGAAGTGAGATGTGTGTTTAATGGCTTGTGGGCCTTGTATAAGGCTCATCCTACAATTGGGGTTACATCATCACGTGGAGCATGTCTATTGCTGAGAGTGTTTTGCATTTGTGCAGGTTCATTTTCTGGAGCAGTGCCTACCACTTGATTTCTTCAGAGAATTATACTAAAAACTTCAGTGGCATCAGCCTCTGTTAAAATATCCTTGGCAATGATATTGAATGCTGGCCTTAAGCCTTTTCTTTTTAATAGGTGGAAGTTGCTGTTCTGATTGTAACCTTTGCTTTACTGTGTTTAACTCCCACCAGAATCCCATAGAAACTGTGTTACATCCATAGCAGATTTATATGTTAACTTCTCTTGAGTAAGCTTTTTAATTTATGTTCTTGCTGTCTTGTATTGTGTTCTCAAAATGTAAAATTATCATCACAATCCATCTAATTTGTTGAAACAATTTAATCAGCACTCCCTTAATTTTCCTCAAATAGATATCATTTAGATTTCTTCTTGATCCAGCCAATTGCTTCTGTCAATCTGAAAACCACTGCCTGCATCTTGAAATCTCCTTGCATTAGCTGTCAGGGCTGGCTTAAGAAATTTTCAGCAGAAATTCTTTTTGTCAAAAAGGGGAAAAAAAAGCTTGATGGGAATTCACACCTTTTCTTTTTGCCAAACTGTACAGAAAAATTTATCCCTTAAAGAATATAATTTCCAAATGAGTCAAGACATTTTATTATAGTATTATATTGATTATATATTTAGGTGTATGTTTAATATATTTTTTTCTGTTCATAACAACCCAAAGCTTTGAAGTTTCTTTCAATGCATGCATTATTGTCATTGTTGTGTAAAAGTAATAATTTAAGACAACAGCTCTCAGAAGCAATCTATGTAGTATATTTTTATGGTCCACTACAATCATCACATGATCATTTCCTGGTTTGTATCCCTAAAAGAAGTGTCACTCTCATCTTGGGGAAGAAAGAAGGAACTGGAGATCTTCTTAGAGACAAGGGTTACCAGCAGGACTAAGGCTGCACAAATGATCAGCAGTTAAAGGGAAGAATAAACCTGGTATTCTAACTTTTTCCTGGTTCAGTAGGTTTGGAAAAAAGGGATGCAGATATTTATAGAAGGAAAAAAAATATCACCAAGAATTCATTACAAACAACTCAAATACATTAAAACCTTTTCTTGACCCACAGATTTGTCTAAGCTATGATAAATAGTGGGGAGGGTAAGACATATGACAGTTCTCCCATAAAAATATTGCTTATGGAAATACTTAACATTTTTGGAATCCCAAAAGCAATAGATGCACTCACCTGAATATCATCCAGTGTAATCTGGTTGTTTCAAAACCAATTATATCAGTCTTTGAAGTCATGCTCACAGGAGCTTTACATTTGGCCTTCTCTAGGTTACTCTGTGAATTGTTAATCATAATGCCTCCTATTATTTGTGAGCAGATATTTTGCTCTTACACAGTCTGCATGAGTGACAGGTTTTTCTCCTACCATTTTATATGAATAATGAATTGTTTCAATGCATACGCAGAAAGAACATCATTTAGACTTAGTTATCATTTCCAGACTCTGTTTTATGTACTTTTCACTGAGTAGAAAATGAGCCCGTAACTTACTGAAGTCTTTTCTACTTCTAACTTCTTTTCAGTATTATTCAACATATAGTATTTCCTCTGAAAATTATCTTAGACCACCTCATCAGTGGTTGTTTCCAATCCCATTTAAATCAGTTGCTTCTGATAAAATGTCTTTAAATGCAGAGATTTGTGCTTTATTTTTAAGGACAAATGTATGCTCTTAGTATCTCAGTTAAGCATTATAAGGGAGAGCTCATGCCTTGGATTTAACTGGAGAAAAATGCATTAAAACTTTAGTAGTGACCCATTTTGAAGTCTAAGATGTTAAAACACAAAGGCTATTGCAGAAGTTACACTGAAATTCTTTCTATTTTTCCCTACTCCTACCATTCTGAATTATTTTGTGCATTATCTATGATCATCTTAATCATGGGTGTTAAGGTTACCTTTGTACTATTTAGTTTGGTGAGTAATTAACTTTGACTCATACTTTGTGCCCACTGTTGCAATTCTAGAAGTATGTGAGGAGAAAAAAAAAATGTTCATCGTTGATTTTTAAAAATTTTTCTCTGCAGACACATGAATTTTTCACCTGAAGCTATATCACACTCATTCTCCACTGCTCTGTCTTGCATAGCTACTAATAATTGTACCTGTGCACCATGGTACATTAAGTCTTTTGCATCACAGCAAGATCCCTGCATGCACAAATACTGAAATAAATAAATAAATTTAAAAACCCCAACACAATAAACCCCCAGGAAAACCAGTCTTCAGTTTTATTTGTTTGTCACTATTTCTCAGTTGTCTTCAGTACCAGTTGCCAGAACTACCAGAGTACCTTACTATTCTGTAATTATGCAACTGATACACAAAAAGCCTCAGCTCTTCTCCCTCTAAACAAAGATGATGAAGAAACTGTGTAAAATGTACTCTACTGAGTCACTTCATTGAATCTTCTAAAAGTGGTATCCTTTGGCTAGAAATTGAGTTGGGCTAGCTGCTTCTGAAGAAGATTCAAGAAATGCTTGATAATGAACTATCTTGCTATAATGAGCAATTAGTAGCTGGCTTGTGAACCTAAGCAAGAAGGTTGGTATTCAATCTACTTACTTTTTTCAAAGCCCTTTTTTTCATATTTCTTTTCCTGCTCCCTTGTTTTTCTACAGCAACACTGACTGTGCTCATTATCTTCATAAATGCCTATTGTTCTGACCCTTGAGAAGTTCTTGGCCTTACTGTGTCAAAGAAATATATTTATAGGCTAGTTATGCAGTGTATTAAAGTGGCAGGTCTTTTCCTCCGTTTGTCCCATGTTGAATAATTAAGTGATAAATATAAGTGCAAAGCAGAATCACAGCAAAACTATATAGTATCAGGAACAAGACATTCAACAACAGAGAACTTAGTGGGTGTTTCTTCATCTTATCTTAAGATTTCCACTTTTTAATATTAGAAGTGATATAATCACTGTTAAAAACATCAGCTTTTATGCTCAGTTCTCCTGTGGGAAATCTGTTACTTTTCTCCTTATGATTAGAAAATGTCCCCACATTTCCAGCGTAAATTTATTTCTGGGCAGTGTTTATCACTTTGACAAGTCTTCTCCCTTTTTTTTTAATTTGAGTTTGTTCTTCAGATAAGCTCACAGGATGCTCTTGGATTCTTGCTGAACCTTTGGTTTAGTTAACAAGTCCAACTTTGTATTTTCTTAACTGGTGTGAAACTGTTTTCTGCTAGTAACCAGAGATCTGTGCAAAATGATGGTTAAGGTTTTATCACTATCTAGTAAAATATTTTAATCTTTCACATGTCTACTAGAAATACTTCATCTAAGTAGTGTCTTTGGGGGATTGCACTTGCTTTTTATTAAGGCATACATTACTTTGCTGTTTTAGTATGCTTTGATATGTCTATAACTCAGCCTTCTGGAAATTCTCAATTTATGGCCCTGTTTCCAATTTTGCAATATTTAACTTTCTTTGCTGATTTTATTATTTATTTATTTACGGTTTTGTGTCTAAATTTTTTTCATTTAGATTTTTTTTTTGTTGTTGTTCCTATTGACATCCTTTTGATACACACAAGTCTGAAACTGTTTGCTACATTTTTTCTTGTTTAAGGATCAGGTTTTGGATAGCTTTTAAACATGTAACTATCCTAATAAAATTCAGGATGCCCTCTCTATTCAACTCCCAGTTTCTCATCCAGTTAACTTTACATTTCTTTTCTTTATCAAAGTTTCCTCTTTTGAACTGAAGAATATCAATTACAGATTCACCTTTATTATTTCATTTTGTTTAGACCGAATTAATTCCAGACCACTCTTCTTGAGTTAATTTTCTATAGCCAGTTTTTCTACAGTGCCCTCATTCCTTGCCAAAGCCAACTTTTTTTTCCAACTAGTAGTTGATAGAAAAAAATACCTCATGTTATTATCTATAGGCACATTTGCACCCAAATTAGAATAATTTCTCTCTCTATACCTGGAAAGTGAGATCCTTCCAGAAAAGAAAAAAACAGTTAGTATTTTAGTTCTTAAATGCTATTGCAGAAATTTACATCCACATACCAGTCCAATCCTGCAAAGTTTGTACTAGACTCCTTAACTTTCCTTTAGCAGATCAGAAATATTCCACCGAAGATTAGTTATGGCTCTGCATCTTCCTCAGTCTGGCATCATCATTCTTGTTCTCTTCCAGCTCAAATCTGGCAACAGCTTTTCTCATTGGCAAGGACCGGATTCTTCCCCACTCCTACTAGGATCTATTTCTTCCTCAGATCCAGATTCAAGTCCTCAGGTTTCAGTCTCAGGGACTTGCTGAATGTGATCCCATCTACAGCAACGGGAGCTTCAAAAGCACAATCAGACCAAATTCAAATACAGAAGCCATGGATATGGCTTTGCCCATGGATCAGCAGCTGTTCAGCACTTTCTATTTAATGTTAAGGTTTCTTTTTATTACTCCCAAATCAAGACCATTGCCAAATAGGACTGGAATAGAAACACTAACTGATGTTTTCATTACAGTTGGGATCAGTTATTATGGCTCATTATTTTCAGATATTCAAACTTGTGTTATTATAAAGTACTAGCTCATGTGAATGCTCCTGCTGCAGTGATTCCTACAGAATATTGACTAGCTGATATTCTATTCCATTACTCTTTGTCATTATTTTGACTTTAACTAATTTATATGTTCCCTAAACACCAGTCCTTTATGACTGACTTTTACCTTACACTCCTACAGCCAGCTTTGCATTCTATTCAGACACATCAAAATCAATAGAAGTTCTGCATGGGTAGTTCATGGCACAAAAACTTTGCAAATCCTCACTTTTTCCAGAGAAACTTCTCAGAAGGAGGAGTCCATGTCAGCGGTAGGGGCTAGAGATGGCCCCGTAGCTGCAAAATAATCTTCTAATTAATTTGTGCTACATTTATCACCGTAATACATGAACACCTTGCATGCTTCCTCTGTAGATGTTTAAAGACCTATTTTACTGTGAATTGAGTTGGAGAAAATACACTTGGATTAGCTGTTAATTGCTGACAGACAAGACAAAAAAGTAGATGAGGCAGATATAATGGGGGCACAATGTAATGTTATCTGGCTAACGATTTTAGAGACTGTCACTAATAAATGTGTGCTCTTCAAGCCCATCTCATGGAAGTACTGTTGTGAAGAATGTTTCCCTTTTCCTGCCAAAGGAGAGCTAGGGAGGTGATCAAAGAGGACCTGAATCATTTATTAACTTTGTATCACAAGCCAAATGTTTCCATTTTTTTTCTGCAAAATAAAAAGAGCTGTCATTATAAGGGTAAGAACTGCTGGTTAAAGCAAAAATTAGGGGACAAGAGCTCCGTCTTCTCTTCCTCTTGCCAACATGGGAGGCAGTTATCACTTCAGACTTACCAGTTACAGTGAGATTTGCAGATGCCTCACTAGCTTTATGTGGAGCAGGTGTGCTCAACACATTTGAAAATAAACTTCCTAATTTTTATGTGCCTTAGTTTCTCTGTTTTAAAATGAGGAAGAGAGTTACAAGATCTAACTTACTGCTTGTAAAGTGCACTGAAACATCCATTTAAGAATGAAAGGCACAGAAACTACACTGTCAAAGCTGCCCTTGCTGAGCTGGGCTACGCATAACAAATGTAATATTTTGGGGAATGATATAATGCCATACCCCTCCTCTCATTGATTGCCCTTGCCCTTGATTTTCTCCAGTCTCTAGCTTCTGCAAGTCCCTGAACTAAAAGATCCTTGATGTACTCTGCTGTGAATAGCAGGATCTCATGAATCAGACATTAAAACAACAAATCAGTCTGCAATTGCTGCTCATTTCATAAAACTGTTAAACATTTCAGGCTGTAAAAATTTTTATATTTTACAAGCCTGGATTTTAGAGCTTTCAGATTCCTGATTTGCAGGGAGCAACTGGTACTACTATCCCAAAGGACTTGTGTAATACTAAGCTGATAAAATTGCTTTAGGTTTAGTCATATATAAGGAGACAGATCATTCATTCACATTCATTCTTATGTGCTGGCTGGAAGAAATATGGGCCCACCATTTATGAAGCAATATTTGTTAGCAAATTATTCATTAACATATAATTAACTTAATTCACTTAGGATCTGTGTTCAATTTCACATTGTAAATAACAGATAACAATATACCTGTATACCAAGAGTTTCACAGTAACTTGGGGGGAGGGGAGGTGCTTTGCTGTAAGCTACTGTGTTTTGCAGAGTTGCATTTACATTGTTATGCACTGGTGCTGCACAGTGTTTTAAGTGTTTCAAGCTTTGCAGTAGAAACACCTTATATATAGCATGGCATATTCCAGCTAGCCACCTTACTCCGTGCTTTGCTGATGACCTCTCCCCTGACAGGAAAAGAGGAGGGAAATCATCATGACACCATCAAATCTTAGAGACCTGGTTCAGTTGCAGCTAGGTATCTGATGTCTGCAGGTTTTTTTTGACTAGCAGCCCGACCAAGCCCCTGTCATCTTGCCACAAGTGCGCAGTAATTAACTGCTAATTCAAATCACAAGACACTATTCATGACCCTCAGCCAGCCCTTTCTTTGGCCCTAGCTGACTATCTGCATGAGGAAGGAATCTAGTAGTTAGTGTCAATTTACTCTGTCATGCCTAAAGAAAATGTTAATAGTCTGCAGAGGAGTCTGGGAAGGTGAATCTGTTTGAAGACCTGGTGCAGATGGACACCTAAAGCAACATGTCCCTTTCATTCGGGCCTTGGGCTTTCCTGCTCCCAATAGTTTAAATAAGAAACTTGAGAAATCAGTTGATATAACTGTATCTAAATGACTAATTATATTTAGAAAATGTTAGTATTTGCAATATTGAAATTACTGCTTTTCTTACAAAGTCAAAAAAAATCACCCCAACAACACCAAGTTAAGCAAAGAAGGTTGTCTTTGTATGATTGGCAAGGCTTTCAGGGTCAATGATGCATGGTATTAGTACAACTTGTTCATTGCTCTTGTTATCTTAAACAATGAAATATCCCCTTCTAATAAGCAGGACAAAATATGAAAATAGTATCTTTTGAAGGCCAGATTCTTGCCCCTTCCTTTGTGGGAATATTGTCACTGTGCTTTTTTAGAAAACCAAGAATTATTTTACCTCACTTCAGGCTCTTTTTAGACTAGGAGGTAATGTATGACTGTATCACAAGACAGGTAATACTTTATAACAAAAAGCCATATGTAAACATGACATGCTTCCCTTGACACATGCTAGCCAGGTGGAGAAGTTTGTCTCATTTTAAGTTAGTGTGTCTTGAAATGTGCTGAGAGCAGGCATTGCAATTTGGCTTTAGGCAATACCTTCCAGACTCTGGGCAGGAGGACAGAACAACCAGAGTACATGATATCTGAATCTGGAAGATGACTGAGCTGTGAACAGCTGCAGAACCATTTGTAGGAAGCTGAATATGTATAGTCCCAATACAAGAAAAGTGACAGCTCTTAGGACACTGGGAGACTTCAGCTCAGAGGTGAGATTTATCGAGAGGGAAGGTGTAGACCAGCAACAAGTTCCTCTCTCCTGAGTGAGAAGTGCCCACTTAGTCTCTATGGGAATAATTTTTCCTCATCTTGCTATAGACATTTCTCTGTCAATGTTTTGTTTATAAAGCTATCAGTTCTCAAAACCGCCACCCGAATCAGTCTGTGGACTTCCTGCACACATAGACAGGACACTTGAGGTGGGGCATTTGTTACTTCCAAAGGACACTTGTATTCCCTCTTTGCCCAAGTGGGGGTGGGCAGAGCTGGACTCTGTGGTCTACAGAAGGATGCTCCATTAGCAGAGGTGCCAAAGTCTGGCTCCTTTTGGCAAAGTCCAGTGTGAGCAAAAAATTTTCAGCACATCCAGAAATCAAGACAATGTTATTCTGTAGTCCCTCTCTACCTCTCTATTGTAGCCTCACATCTCATTTGTTTTTCTGACCACTGCTGTTCACTGAGCATCTGTCTTCAGTGATCTGTCCATGATGATACAGGAAGAGTGCTACTTTAATTTTGCTTGCAAATAGGCAGCAACAGATGGCACAAACCAGGTAAGAGAATTATCTGTCATTAACAGAAACAGTGAACAAGAACACAAGAATAGCAAATCTGCCTTTTTTTTTTTTTTTAAAGAATGAGCATTCAGGGAATTTTAATATGAAGCAAAACAAGTGGTAAATAAAAAGACAACTAGATAAGAAAAGGTCAGGATAAAGGAAACAATGGAATTTGATGAAAATTATTTGCTTTCAAACAAGAACAAAAGATTGCATAAAAAGAAAAAAGGAAGAATGAGAAAAAAACAGTTAAATGTATGTGGGCAGTCCATGTGCAATTTCAGGTGGCTACTCAGGAAAATGAACAAGTCAAGTAATTGAAAGGAGAAATGGAATTGCAAAGGATCACAGGATTTCAAATTAAGTGAACAAATTGTATGGGGGAGATGTGTAGACCATACAGTACAATACCTTGAATTGGCAGACAGCTTATAACAGTGGTTCTGAGTGAATGGCCCTTCATCTCTTGTGGCAAATTGGAGATAATGCCAGTATTTCATAGTCACTTTACTTTTATTATCACCAAAAGTTTAGGCCAGTGTTCTATTACCTTGAATGTCTTTATGGTGTCAGGTTGAGCTGGACAAGAAATGAATTTGATGATTAATTTGCTGACTGAAAAAAAGGGTAAAAGGAGAAGTCAAAGTTTTTAGGTTTAGTAGAAATTTAAGAAAATGAAAGAACTAAAACCATTGAAATAATTAATTTGGAACTGGAAAGAAAATATTTAATTTTAGTTTGGATATTTTTTGTTCCTTCCAAACTCTTTTTCAAAAGCTTTTTAACAATACAAAGAGTAAAAATGATATTTCAAAGAAGCTCACTATTTTACATTTGAAAGTGTCAGAAAGCTATTACAATTTTGAAGCACTACACTTCTGTCAATGGGCAGGTTTTTTCTTGTTTTGGAAAATCTTCTCTCTTTGAATTTTCCCAACCAACAGTTTCTCCTGACTGGATTACAGCCTTGTTTCAAAACATGTTATTTGCATGTTTACTGAAAAAATGTGACCCAAATTTGCTGTTGAGCCGTAACTAGCCCCTGAAACCTAAATTTTCATGACAATGTCTAAAGTGTGGCTCAGTCTGTCAATACACGAATCTGTCACACCAATAGAGGGAAAAAAAATAAATCAAACTGAAGTAGAGAGAATTGAATAAATTGAAATAAGCTACCAGCTACTATGTTGACTGTATTAATTTCACATTCAGTTGTCCAAATTTTCCTTACCACCCAAATAAATCTGCTGCTTAAATTCATTTGCCACACTCAGTGCAACATAAAGAAAGCCATGTTTTCTTCAGAATGCTGCACCTTGGGAGGCATGAAGTGTTGGGGGACAACAGCTGTTAGCGACTACCTTGCATCCTAGGTTTGAAGCAACATCCTCATTCTCCATTCTGCCCTTCTTCCTCCACTCCCTTATGAAGATGCTTTCCTTCAAAGTGTTGCTTGCTACTCACTGACAATGTAAAATTTTTATTCTGTAAATGGACACCAGATCCTGTGATTTGAGAGATGACTATTGCACACATTCAGGAACATGAGGAGAAAGATGTATAAACTATAATGAGATCATGTAAACTGTGCAGCATATCAAACAGAACAATTTTAAAATTCATATATTTAACTGTCAGCCAAATGCAGCTCTTTCTAAGGAGGTGATATGTGCTCCTGGCTTTTGCTTTTCTTCTGAAAACTGTCAGTCACATTCTGAATCAGCCTGGGTTTATGCTTAGCTTTATCAGGCAGACTAGTCAGCACTGAATGACATTAATGTCATCTTGGGGTGATGAAAATGTAGATAACCATTCCAGGGGTTGGTTGGGAAAAAGCTACTGATGCAAGTAGCTGAAGGCTCTGTTGGCTATATAATTCACATTTCTCACAGGAGAGGGTATGATCTACAAATTATTTGGGGCTTTCTTACTGATGAATCAGCAAGAATTTTATTGCAGATGGTCATGGGAAGCAGTAATAAATAGCCCTGTGTGCATACACAGGAAAGAAAAATTGTTTGCTTTTGATCAACAAAGCAAAGGATTCAAAATGTGGTCCTGGATGTTTTGCAAGTTACAGCAGTTTGAACAGAGAAAAATGTGTCTTCTGTATAACAATGATAACATGAATGATAATACAGAAGATCATTCACCCATCCTGTATTAACTACCTGCTGGATACTGCATCGTTGGAGGCCATTTCCTCATGACAGATAGCAACAGCATGAAATAATTTCTGATTAAACAAAACTTATCAACCTGCCTGAATGCTCATGGTGGCTGGACACCTCTTAGACCTTGAAGTATCAGAGGATATAATATCACTTGTAGTGGTAGATGTCCTATTCACTGCTGAATGACAACACAGTTAATATGTCACTTTGAGTGACATATCTTAGCAGTGTTCTGATGTGCTGCCCAGACTCCTTGGGCTGGAGGAGTCTCTCGCAACAAAATTGTTTTACACATTTGGGTGAAAAGACAAAAAGAAAAAAAGGAAAATCCCTTCCTTTTGCACTGTTTAAATACAAATGTAAACATTTAAGTAAATTTTAGAATGCTACGTATTTGAGAAAAATAATGTAGAATATGTCATTCAAAATGTTGTGATCAGGATGACCTATGTGCTTTTTGACTGCCAGGGGGGATGATGATGATGAACAGTTGCTCTTTAAACCATTTACTTTCATGAAAAGCAACCCATGAGGAGTTCCTGCTTGTGTAGTTAAAGGAGGTCAGTATGTGTATAAAGTCTCCATCAAGAAAGGCTTGGCAAGGATTCAGCCTCCATTGTCAGTCTTCCTTAATTTTATCACTGGGATATTTATGTAATTATATACATGTATAATACATTTATAGTTTCAGAGCTGGGGGTGACTTATGTTGCTGTCTCCAGTAAACTGTGGTTCAAGGAATATGACTGTGAAAGGGAGCTGATGGGCACGGGGAAGCCCATTAATTCCCATTAATTAATTAATTCCCATTAATTTTGGAAATTAATGACCTTGTTGGAAGGTACTCAGGGTGAATACCTTTTCTGTGGGGGCAGTGAAGTGGAAGGGCTGTGATAGCTGGGTAAAAACCACCATGGCCATTCAGGAATCTCCACTTGGTTCTCTGTGCTTTCTGTCTGCTGTCTGGTCTGAGGGTTATTATATGGAAAGTGTGGTGTCAAAGCCCTGCTTTGTGACAGCTACCCAGGGCATGCTCTCTGGTGGGAGAGCAGTCAAGCACAGAAGTAAGGGTATTTGTGCTTTCTCTTTGTTCATAGAGACAGGATGGTTGCTAATGATCTTGGTTGAGCCAGTCAAGAGTGGTTATTGTTGCCTTCTCTTTACTCTCATTTTCCACGTAGACCCTCAGCAGCACCTCTTCTGCTCCTGTATCCAGGATGTACAGATACAATGACTATACAGCTTTCCCATGACATGGTACGTGTAAGACCTCAGAATACGCCCAGTGAAGACACTGTACTTGCTCAAGCACCTGAAGTGGCTGATCCTTCCCAGAAAACAAACTAGGTATTATGGCTGAGAGACCTACTTGGGGAGAAAGCATCACTGTTATAGTTCTTGCACGGAAACCTGACTGACTTTATCACTGTAATATAGCTCTGATTTCCTTGAGACTTCCTTTCTGGTATGGGACAGGTACTATATGCCCTATATCACCTCATTTGTTGTCCTTTGTTTATGGATATCAGATCACTCAGAAATTGTTAACCTGAAGTATGACCAAAAAAAGGTCAGTTCTGCCCACCAAATGCAAATAAATAAGCAGACTCTATATATGACTCTCAAATGCTCTCCAAATGATCTTTAGAGAGAAAATAATGGTACTTAAATGTCAGAAATGAAAGACATACCAATACTTGCAAATGTAATCTCCATAACTTCTGTAGTTTAGATATGTATATCAAGGTGTTTCCTCCTTATATTCTGTACCAGCATATGCACTCTGCTTTTTAAAAAGGGTAGAAAGAAGGAGCCTGGGAACTACTGACCTGTCAGCCTCATCTCTGTGCCTGAGATCATGGAACAGATCCTGCTAGAAGCTATGCTAAGGCACATGGAAGTAGGGGAAGTAATGCAAGACAGCCAGCATGCTTTCACTAAGGGCAACTCCTGCCTCAACAACCTGGTGGCTTTCTATGATGAAGTGACTATATCAGTGGACAAAGAAAGAGATATGGATGTTGTCTATCTGGACTTCTGTAAAGCCTTTGACATGGTCCCCCACAGGATCCTTCTCTCGAAATTGAAGAGATATGGATTTGAAGGTTAGACTGGTAGATAAGGATTTGTTTGCATGGTCACACGCAGAGGGTAGTGGTCAACAGCTTGATGTCCAGATGGAGATCAGTGACAAATGGTGTTCCTCAGGTGTCCATACTGGGACCAGTGCTGTTTAATATCTTCACCATTGACACAGACAATGGGATCGAGTGCACCCTCAGCAAGTTTTCAGACAACACCAAACTGAGTGGTGCAGCTGACTCAATAGAGGGATGGGATGACATCCAAAGGGACCTGAACAAGCTTGAAAATTGGACCTGCGTGAACTTCATGAGGTTCAACAAGGCCAAGTGCAAGGTCCTGCACCTGATTTGGGGCAATCTTTGTTATCAATACAGGTTGGAGGATGAAGAGACTGAGAGCAGCCCTGTAGAGAAGGACTTGGGGTTATGGGTTGATTAAAAGCTGGATATGTGTGCTCACAGCCCAGAAGGCCAAATGTATCCTGGGCTGCAACAAAGACTGTGTGGCCACAGGTCAAGGGAGGTGATTTTTGTTCTTCTACTCTGCTCTGGTGAGACCCCTTCTGGAGTTCTATATCCAGCTCTGAAGTCCTAAGCACAAGAAAGACATGGATCTGCTGGAGCAGGTCCAGAGGAGAGCCACAGAAATGATCAGAGGGCTGGAACATCTGTCCTATGAAGAATGGTTGAGAGAGTTGGAGGTGTTTATCCTGGAGAAGAGAAGGCTTCAGGGAGCCTTTCAATATTTCAGACTTTCAGTACTTAAAGGGGGCCTGTAAGAAAGACAAGGACAATCTTTTTTAGCAGGGCCTTTTGTCACAGGACAAGGGGTAATGGTTTTAAATGAAAAGAGGACAGATTTCGACTAGATATAAGGAAGATATTCTTTACAATGAGGGTGGCGAAACACTGGAACAGGTTGCACAGAGAGGAGGTAGATGCCCCATGCCTGGAAGTGTTCAAGGTCAGGTTGGCCAGGACTCTAAGCAACTGGATCTAGTTAAAGATGTCCCTGCTCACTGCTGGGGGGTTAGACTAGATGACTTTAAAGGTCTGTTCCAACCCAAAGCATTCTATGATACTATAAGCAAACACTTCATGGGGTGCACACAGGTACGCGGATGGATGACAGAGTAAGATCCTCAAAGAGACTGACTTTACAGAGTCATATATTAACTTGGCCACTGTAGAGATCTATAGCATTTCCATAGTTTTGAAGGTTGCTGGCTCACCATAAATTAACAACGCAGTACTTTTGCATTAACTGTTATTCCCTCCATATAGCTTCTATATCCTCCCAAGATCTTAGCCAAAAAAAGTCTTCAGTGGTGGACAAGGTCCTTTTCATTTAGCGTCAACTGTAAATCTCTTAGGAATTCCTGGATATGCAGATTCAGCAATTTCTTCCTTTCTTCTCCACTGGATAGTGAGATTCTACCAGAGAATACTTGACTTGTGAAAGAAACATATCTATTTCCAACTTAGCTTTTACAGCTGTATGGTTATTCACCAGATTAAAATAGGAGGTCATAACGTCAGTGCTAGGGTTGACTATAAGATGCTTTGACAGTACAGGTCTCTTGGTTACATGGCTTGCATAGTTCTGAGAATAATCCTTGACTGTGAACCAGACTGCTTCCTTTTTAAATATTTGACCCGCTGTGCCTTTTCTGTCCTTAATATATTTATTTTTACTGTGTGTTACAGTGACAACCTTTGTGTCCTTGTCTGTATGCAGTCAAGGGTCTTGTAGTCTATTCCTGAATACATTTTATAACAACACACTTGAGAGAGGACTCTGGCCACTGTGAACTGAATACTGTTTGACTATATTTAACACAGGAGATATCAACCTTCAAAGATTTAGTAAAAAAATTGGCAGCAATAAAGGCAGTAAGAATGCAGATAATTTCATTTAAAAGTAGCTTTGACTTTACAGTCATATAATAAGTTTGCTAAAGTCTACTGTTGATAAGCTGATATCCCTTTTGGTGGGAGCTAAAGACATCCTGTTTCCCTGAAATATTAAGTG
Source organism: Ceryle rudis (assembly GCA_033439905.1). Taxonomy (NCBI): domain Eukaryota; kingdom Metazoa; phylum Chordata; class Aves; order Coraciiformes; family Cerylidae; genus Ceryle; species Ceryle rudis. The sequence goes on from JAAGNO010015499.1 coordinate 21,187, forward strand.
AATAAAGGGCTAAAAATCTCTGAAAGTTCAGTGGCTACATGATTCATATCTATTATTTCCCCTGGAATGGAGTCTCTGATATTCACTCACTGGAGACAAGAAAAAAAAATAAAGGAAAAAAGCAGAATACCATTTTCATGTCACAGCAACATAATAAATGAGACAAGCCATTTACACCACAAGGGATGAGCACTCCTGAAGTAGGCAATTCATAAATCTCTTTCATTGTGTTTGTCAGCAGTCATTTTTAAGGGTTTCTTTCTCAATTCACAGGTTGTGGTTTTTAGTAACCTCATAGCAGTGCTGCAGATGTCATTGAGGCTTATTCCTTGGAGCCATGTCATCAATCATGGTTTTCACATGGTTTTTACATACTGAGGCAGAATAATCCACAGTATTTTTTTTCCCCTAGTAGGCATGACTTCAATAGCTTAGATGGAAAATGTAAGATATAATCACCATGCACATGCACAAACCACATTGACTTGGCTGCTTAAACTGATGCAAGGCAGCGACATTTTTAGTAATACTGTACAGTTCTCTGAGACTTACCTTATATTCATGGAAAAGAAAGGCAACCACAGCTCCGAGTTATGTACAAGAATTGCTGCTGATGCAGCTGATGTTGGAATTGCTATAAAATTATTCCAGATAACACTTTTCACATGTCAGGATGCAGCTTCACTCACCCAAGTGTCACCACATTGTTAACATTTCTCACATGATCAGAGTTGTCCAAAAGTATATGAAGAAACCTATGCTGAGGGTTTGAGATCTCAAATTTTGTTTCATGGCATGGATACTTGCATGATCTTATGAATGTGGGTTGCTTGCTGAAGGATGAAAAAAAAATTGATGGAAAAATGTATGTTTAATAAGCACAAAAGGTATTTCATATATTTCAGCAAGAAAATGTCTTAACTAGTATGCTGTTCTCAGCTATAAGGTGGAAGGTGAGGAGTCTAAAGTTTTCTCTAAAATATAGTGTAATGTGGTAAAATACTGTATTCCTTCTTACATAATCATCTCTAACTATGTGTATGCACATTTTCTGATAATGATATTTCCAATCCAGGAGGCTTTATAAGTACATTGCAGACTTGGCTAACAAATCAGCTTCCTCACTGGAATGAGTTGCACCTTAGCAGTGAATCTCATAAATTTAATCAATAGGCACATACATCAAAGTGGTGATTTATATCTTGGCTGTTGATCAATGACACTGTACATTTGCTGCCTGTTTATGGAGTAGATGGAATGTTTTGGGTCTGTGTAATGACATAGTGAGCTCACCACTTTATACTCCTTGCTAACTATTCTTTTTCAGCCTAAGCATATTTCTTCTGTACTTCAATTATGGATATAGCAGCAAAATATAGCTCCAATGAGCTCTTCCTGAAATTGCTGCTGCAGCTCTTCACATTCACCTAAACCTTCCCCACAGACTGACAAAAAACAAAAGCAGAATCTACCCTGATGTGTAAGCTCAGGGCATTAGCTTCTCTTTGTATCGTGGCTCATTCAATCCAGTCATCTTAAATTTTGCTTCTTTCTAGCTTAAGTTTAGAGTCGGTCAGACGACATTATGGGTAGAAAAACAGATGTGCAGGATGATGTATTGATATTGTATTCTGTTCTCCCAAGCATTGTGGAGGAAATGGATTCAAACCACTTGTCTTAGATAATGTAAGCCTTACACAAGCACAAACTCAGACAGAAGCCCATCTCCTGTTGGTCACCATTTTTGAGGAAGTAGGTACTGTCAGATCACCATCTCTCATGTCCTTTGGATATTTCTCAAAATTAGAAAATATCTCCTGCTGTTAAGCTATATGAAAGAACTGACCCAATAATGTGGTGGAAAAATATTCAAAGTACACTGTAGGAATACAGTCAGGACTCTCTGTCATGGCTAAGTAACATGGTGCAGGCAACAACATGCTATGCTCTGTTTCTATTTCACTAGACCATAATGGTGGCAGCTTCCTGTGGCTGCTTGCAGGAGAGCATTGGCTTAGAAGAAGCACTGGATATTAAGACTGTCCTTTAATAATTATCTGGCTGTTCAAAGTTATTTATCCTTTCTAATGTAGCCAAAACAGTCAAGCTCATTTTCTGAGCCTGACCCTTTTCTTTGGCAGGTCTAATTTCCTCCTATTATGCTGTGCACCAGGAAGGCATGCATCACATTCCATCACTGCCTTCCTGTACAGAGATGCCTTCTATAACTGCATCTGTTCTTTTGTGTCCGTTCTGGAACTCACCTATTTTCAACACAGCAAATGTGTTGAACACATCTGCTCTCAAATGGGACCATGGACATGGGACAAAAAGTTTAAACTGAAATGTAGTCTGTTGGAGAAAAAGTTGAATGCCTGATCAAAGTAGTTATGTTTTCGGCAGTGCTAAGGACTTGGTGGTCTCACTGAAATCCAAACCAGAAGCTTTTAAGATGACCATATTTTAATGTTCTTGAAATATGACAGGTTGAGCATGCTTAAATATGTTACAGTACCATATATAGTAGATAGATATTTAGATATAGTACTTAGATATTCAAGTGTAGCAAAATCCACAAGTTTCTGAATGATATTACCAAATGTGAGAAACATAAATCTTTATTTCATTGCCTTGTTTAGCTACTTAAGGCCCATGAAGATACTCTGTCACTACATTTTTTTGCCACAGGGAAATTCTCATTCAGGGATATTCTCATTCATCATCTTAGAATCATCCTTTAAAATGCTCACAGATTTTAGTCTAATGATGTCTTCATTTGCAGAAGCATTATAAAGGCCTGTAAGTGATGTAGCAAAACAATGGAGAATAACATTTGTTTCAAGTTCAGTGTCAGTTGTTTTATGCTTAAAGCAAACCAATGTCCCCAGAGATGGCTGGATTTACTCCCTCTGCTCAGTACATTAGACCCATCAGATGACTCACATATAATTTCTGCAACATTACACTGATGGCATTAGAAAAATGTGAAATATCAAATGTTGCATATTAAAGCACCTGTCAAAACACAAGAGCTCAATGAGATAATTTAAAGTTTCTTAGATTATTTGGTAAAACTTCACTTTTTAGACTTCCAGTTCTTGAAAAGCATAGTGCTTTTTTTTTTTTTTTTTCCCCCCGCTAAATGAAAGTTTCTTATGGATATAAACCCTTTGGTTTCATTGAGAAATGAAATGGACCAGTGTTAGATGACAGAAGTAAAGCTGGCAAAACCTGCCCATATGCTTCCCAGCTGCTCTGCAGCTTTGTGGCAGCATGTTACTGCAAACAGTACTTCCATTTCAAGCTGAAAATTTCACTTGGTATATTCTAGCAAAAGCTGTGCAGTTGAGTAGCTCACTCAAGTTACCAATGTCTTCTATGTTTTTCTTAACTGAGTAAATGAAGAATTTTTCCTGATCTTACTGATGCTGAAAGGCATCTTCTTCCTTTCTCCAAAATTCTTCTGTGGAACATGACACTGTAGAAGGGAAATAATTTTAATTGGCTGAAGAGATAGAGAGAAAATTGGCAGACCAGGTAATCAAGGACCTCTGAAGGTTTGAGGAAAAGAGATTCTTGGTGCAGGGAAAGTTTATTTTAGATAGCAAATGAAAATAATAGTTCAGATGCAGGAGGTCCCTGAATTTTGGAGAAAGGAGACCTCAAGTGTTGCAGGGAGGTTGATTCTAGTTTATCTTTTGTAGTAATTTAGATTAAGAAGATGAGTCTGAGTGCAGACCTTTCAAAAAAAAAGAGAATTTTCCCGTCAGCCTGTAGTGTCTAGTTATTGTAGCGTCTTGCCTTGCAAGACTTCTGAAAGCATATTTAGTACAGGCCTATTCATGAAGGCTCAAGTTTTAAAGAGTAGTCATTGACTTTGGATATCCGCTGTTGAAAGTACAGCCCAAGTTTGATTTTCACATATGCTGATGTGAAAGAAGTGGCTGCAAAGTTTTAAGATCAGACCTGCAGGACTACAAAAGCATTGAAAGCAAGAAGCCAAGTGCTTAGATTTAGGACCTTGTAAGTATTTATATTAACTGAAAAGAAGCAAATCAACATAGTATATACAAATGTGCAATTCTGGATGACATATAATATGTTGATGATTATTATCTTCTGTAGGATACATACTGATGACTTACACAAGAAACATGTTTTTCAAGAGAAAAGTGAAGTCCTCAAGGACCTATAAGAAATTATAACCTTTGATTTGAATGTTTTATATTTTTTTTACCTTTAGTTTAAATGTCTCTCATATAAATTACAAATCAATACTCAAAACACAAGAGATTAATTAGCCTTATCACCTCTTGGCATATAATATCATCATTATCACTTGTAAAAAAATTCTTGTTAATGAACATATATCTTCAGGTCATTTCTTTATGGCCTATGATCTAAGAATAATGGCTACATCTCAGCAGATAATTGTTAAGTATTGCTTTGTCAATTCTGAGAAATGATACAGATTTAATTATAACTCAGTGAACTGGAGTAGAACGTGATGTAGCTGAGATGTTAACTTTCTCCTACAGGAAAGAAATGTTTTGAGTTTTTTTCCTAATAGTCTTTGTTAATTAGTACTGAGATATTGGTATTTAAAATACAGTAAGTGAAATGTTCAGATTAAGCTGACTGAATTTACATTTTATTATGCAGTATTATACTTAATGCATTCTTCAGTCTCTAGGAAGGCATGATCAGTGGTTAAGAAGAGGACAAAAAGAAAGAACTCAGTCTCTATACTAATTGACTTAACCTTTCTCATTTTGTTAATTCCCAATTCTCTCTTCATCTGCCTTTTTGGATCTGAACTGTGTGACAGAATGGTTTGTGGCTTTTGTTGTGTTATTTGACAAATATATTGTGCTATAAACATGTATCTTATTTTAAGTCATTTACATAAAGGGTAAAACTAATAATTGAACTGTTCTGATAAATTTTTTATTTCTATATGGACAAAAGTTAATTTCCCTGTTTTATGGAATTTTGTATTATCCAAAGTATTGGGAATCCTTGGTGTATCTATGACTGCAAAATGCTTATTATTGCATATTTAAATTGAAAGCAAAGCTAATAGCAGTGATTTGACTCGCTGAGTTTTGGCTGACTGACACAATGTATCTTAAAAGAGAAAAGTTTTCTGAGTCAAGAAACTTAAGATCATTTGGAAATTCAGAAATTTTTAAGATCTTTGAAATTAGATACAGATGGTTAAGATAGCCAGTAACACTAGTCAATTGTTATCCAACTTTTGTTTTAAAAATCTTAGTGATACTAATATTATTGGACTCTGGCCCTTGAAAACGCTTTGTTAAAAAGACTGCCTTACAGTTTTTTTGCTTTTTAGTGTCTGTAGATCTGCTGTGTAGAGGAACTTCTATTAATCCCACCACTAAGTAAAACATAAGCTGTACAGTACAACCATGACTTAGACAGCTTTTCTTCTTTTTTACCTTTTTTCTCTTGTATGCATTGAGTAAAAAACTGAGATGTTACTGATATTTTGATTAGTTCTTTTTTGGTTGCAGTAAGACTGTGCTAGGGCATAAATCATCAAGCTACCATCAGATGGCAATCATAATTATTAACTGTGAAAAAGCAGCTATGATTCTGCAATTGTAAGGTGATGAGAGGGCACCCTGACCAAAAAAAAAGAAGAGTGAGAAACCTATTCCTGTGTGAATTATTGATGTTGAATGGTTACAAAAGTGCTATTTTTTAGTATTTTTTAATTTTTATTCTTTAATGTATCATGAACATTTTTGTGAATATATTTTCAAATTAATATCAAGTATCTAATATTTTTTCAAACCAATTATCTAGTTTATTGCCTTAAGGAGAAACTTCACATGATGCCATCACAAAGGATACAATCACAAAGCACCAAATAGCTTACAAGAGAAGCATGAAGAGCAGACATTTGATACTGTTAGAAAGCAGAAGTCACAGATCATTTGATTGAATGGTTTATGAAAGGCAGGTCCTGCTTGACTAAACTCATCTCCTTCTCTGACAAGATGACCCACTCAGTGGGTGAATGAAAGCCTGTAGATATTGGCTACATAAACTTTAGTGAAGTTTTAGACACCATTTCCCAGAAAATTCTGCTGGAGTAACTGGCAGCTCAGGATGTGGATTGGTGCCCTCTCTGCTTGGTAAAAAACTGGCTGCATAGCTGAGCCCAGCAAGTTGTGGTGAATGAAGTTAAATCCAGTCGGTGACAAGTCACAAGTGGTATTCCCCAGGGCTCAGTACTGCAGACAGTCCTGTTTAATATCTTTATCAGTGATCTGGATGAGAGGACCAAGGGGACCCTTAGTAAGTTTGCAGACAATGGCAACTTAAGCAAGTGTGTCAATCTGCTTAAAGGTAGAGAGACTCTGCAGAGGGGTATGGAAAGGCTGAATTGATGAGTTGAGGCCAGTTGTATGGGCCTTAACAAGGCCAAGTGCTGAGTCCTGCACTTCAGTTAGAGCATCCCCCTGCAACACTAGAGACTTGGGGAAGAGTGGCTGGAAAGCCTGGTGCTGAAAACCTGAAGGTGATGGTCAACAGCTGGCTCAATATATGCCAGCAGTGTGCCCACATGGTGAAGAAGGGCAACAGCATCCTGGCCTGTATCAACATGGCCATCAGGACTAGGGAAGTGATTGTCCCCCTGTACTCAGCACTGGTGAGGTCACACCTCAAACACTGTGTTCTGTTTTGCGCACCTTGCTACAAGAAGGGCATTTTGCTGCTGTAGTGTGTCCAAAGGGCAATGAAGCTGGTGAAGGGTCTAGAGAACAAATCTTATGAGGAACCACTGAAGGAACTGGGGCTGTTTAACTTTGAGAAAAGGAAGCTCAGGTGAGACGTTTTTGCTCTCTATAATTACCTGAAAGGAGGTTCTAGTGAGGTGAGGGTCAGACTGTTCTCCCAAGTAACAGTCAACATGACAAAAGGAAACAGCTTCAAATTGTACCAGGAGAGGTTTAGGTGGATATTCATAAAACTTCTTCACTGAAAGGGTTGTCAAGCAGTGGAAGAGGCTGCCCAGGGAAGTGGTGGAGTCACCATACCTGAAGGTATTTAAAAAAAATGCATAGATGTGTTGCCCAGGGACATGGTTTAGTGGTGACCTGACAGTGCTAGGTTAACAGTTGGACTCTTAAGAGTGTCTTCCAACTGAAATGACTCTATGATTGATGAGGTTTTCGTTACTATTGATGCACTTGTAACAAAAAATCCTCAGATGATAGACCTACAGTTTGTAAATACAAAGCCTATTATTGCTAATAACAAGCCTCAAAAAGTAAATTTATGTTCCTAGATCTTTGGTTTGAATTTTACACCCAATGTTAAAATTTCTGAATCTATTTTTTATGGTGTACAGTATTGCCTATTAGTTCTTTCATCATTTAATTTGCTGTATTGTAATAGTCACAAGGTCCACTCTTAACTTATTTCCCCATCACTTTTTATATAAAAACATTTCAAGTAATTTGTTTTGAAGAGACTTATGAGGACTGCATTCTGAAAATAAGAAGTGTGTATCTATCTCCATCTTGATGTAATATAGATGATGAATCCTAAACAGGCAACTTTGAAAGTAGAATTTCCATCTAGTCTCCTTTTCTTTAGCTCTGTCACCTCATAAAATAAGGAAGAGCTACTGATCAGTAAGCAAAGAATTATGCAACAGGAAAAGTTTGCATTGCTTTGTCTAATGTCCTATCAAGTGCCTTGTGCTAGCTTGTCAGATCTAATCAAAACTCTTTGATGTTGTGCCTTCTGGATGAGTGATTTGATTTTAGGTAAATTGGGCATTCATATTTATGCTTTAAGCTGGATGTGGCATATAATGCTCATGTTTTGATCACTGCTCCCGTAAACTCAAAGTTGTTTTTTTTGTTGGTGGTTTTTTCTTTTTTTTTTTTTTTAATTATTTTACAAGCAAGACAGAGTTGCAAGATTATACTTGACTTGCAAAACAACAAAATAAATCTTTCAAAAAAATGTCAACATTCAATAAATTATGCACTTCACATCAAGATGTGTCAGCATCTTGAAGTATAGCTTAAAGAAAAGGTGTTAAAAGGAAAAATTATGGATGTACAGGGGGTTTCTTTGAAACTATCACTTATCTCCATTCCATCACTGTAGCTGTCATTTTCTCTTTGGGGTATTATTTTTTTTTTCCTATATTTTTGTGCTAAAGTGTCTGAATTATGACTGAAACTGGCATATTATGAATAATTCTTGATAAATGCAGAAGAAGATGAAATCTTTACAAACTCAATGAATATTTAAGGTCACATATATAATATTAATTCTGACAGATTGTTAAAAACTGAGGGCTCTTGAACTGAAAGAAGTTCCATTGAAAACCTGGAATTTTCCTTAAGTGTGCATAGCATGTCATGTGTACATACTACAAAATTATTTTTTCTGACAAGCACACTACCAGATTGATACTTTTCCTTCCTGTGTCTCTACTCCAGTACACAGCCCTTTTTATCCTCTCATGCTATCATGCAAATATAATAAGTTACTAAACATAATACAGTCTTGAACTTCACTGCTGGGTTATCACTTCAACAGATTGTTTTGAGTTTGTAAGAAGAACATTCACAGCTGAAATGTGCAGTGAAGAAGAAATTTCAATAAAGACTGAATCTCAGAAAATCCAGAGTTTACTTTTGCTTTGGAGCAGCATGCAAAACTTCACTTATCCAACACTTCTGTACCATACACAAAAGCAAGCCATTTGCTCCATTAGCAAATGCCATTTATCTTAACTAGTGGCATTTCCTGATTTCATTCAGGGTGGAATCAGGAAATGTAGATATTTATCAAAATATTTATAATAACTACAAGAGGCTAATAATTATCTTCAAAGCAATCAAAGTCAGGACTTAAGCTTCCAAAATCAACATAAGTTTTGATGTTTATTTCCACACACTATCAACCTGCTGATAGTACAGGATCTGAGTCATATATCAAGCAGTCATAAGGGTTTCAGACATTTTGACCAATGTCAGGATGAATGCTTTTTCACTCCAGATTGAATGAAATATTGATCAGTTTTCTTTCCACAAGCAGAAAATGGGAAGAGGAGTGGTTGATACTTGTTGTGAGACTGAGTATTGTAAGTAGACTATGTTCTGCTTTACAGCTCTTGTTGAGAAATAAGTGTATTACTGCATTGGTAAATAGTGTTTCTAGAGTGATGTTGAGCATTTCTTTACAAAGAATGGACATGTGAGCAATCTGGCCTATTTAGCAGAAGAAGCCTAGGCCTCAGTTAAGGACACTCAAGGACAAAAAGAAAGGAGTGACTGAACAATGCAAACAAATCCCAAATATTGAAGAGGATGTGTAAGATAAGAGACAGCCGCGTGCTTGCCATGTGATAACCAATCAAGGGTGGGCTTAAGCTGCTTAGCCAATGATAATGTTACAGGTAGCATATGCATAGAGGGGCAACTATATGAACTGCACCCTGTAGTTAATAAAGTGGCATTCACTTGATCACAGTGATCTGTGTGTGATTGTCCATTATGTTCTCCTGCAGAGTGAGCCACAACCAAAATCATACAATGCTGTAGACTATGTTAATAGCTCGTTTACTTTTTAACTTTGCTCCCTTGATATTGGAGAAAGCTGCAGGATTCTGAACTGTAAAATGTTGTCTTACAGTGGTAGCTATATGGGGAAGCCTAGATTGTACATGGGAGTTGACAACATAATTTAAACCCTTGAGAAACCTGGTTATAACAATCTTGAAATTTAAAAAAAATCTTTGGGTTATTAAATATTCTACAAGTCTATGAAGTACTCTATTTCTTTTCTATTTACCACATTACCTGCATCTGAACTTTGATTTATTAACAATGTGGTGAAAAGAGACTACACTGCAAGGTTTAAGCAAATGATGGATTTGAACTCCACTCACAGGTTTAACTGTAAGGCTGATACAAAAAAAATTTAGTTTCTCTCGGAGATCTAATATGTCAGTAATGCAGTGACATATTAATAAAAATGACAATAATAATGCAGTGACAATAGAATAATGCACTATTACAACTTTAAAACAAGAATACACTATAACAAAGTACTAAACACAGAAACGTGTTAAACACCCGCTGTTGCAGACTTACAGTGTGCTAAATATTTTCTTTCCCCTCCAGGTAAGGGCTCTCAATCCTAGAAAAGTGAGCTTGGCCAATATCACAACCAAGGGGGAAGCGTCTCCATACAGGTGAGATGTAGCATTGGAAAGATTACTCCCAATTCCTCACCCAAACCTTAAGGCTTTCATCCTCTGATTTAAATGACTGTGGCAAGGCTATGCCTGAATGGATTATACCATATGGATACACAAGGCTGTTGGCCAAAACTGACACTGAAACTCCCCAGGTTGTCTTTAGCTTACTTTTCTCAGGCAGCTGAATAGTGGTTTGGCTTGAGACTCAGGACATGTTATTTGTTGAGGTATTTCAAGGTGCAGCTCAGGTTTCAATTCTCTGCATGATGCAGCACTGCCCTGTTTGGCCTGGGGCTTATGGGCAACTCAGGGCTGAGATCTATACAGCTCCCCATGTCATCTCCACATAGTTAGGACCTTAAGGTGATACAATGCTGGGTTGCTTTTACAATCCCTTGTGAGTCAGCTACATGCACTAGACATTACTAAAACTTGATAATGAACAATGAGCCAGATGATCTGCTCAATTAGTATGCAAAAATTTGTGAATACTGGATTTTTACCTGATAATTCCTGTTATAAGGGTAGAGATGTCATACAGTAAAACATGAGAAATCTTAAACTTAAGAGTCTTACCATCTAAGCTTAAATTGTATGGCTTATTTGACAAATTTTGCTTGCTTCACTGACTTTCATTGCATCCTGTACTTTAAGGGCACCTTGAAGTTCTGCAGGCCATGAGTCACTGTCCCAAGAGGTCTGAGAAAGCTTCTATTGACTTAAAGAGCATATCAGAGCCAAGAAATCCCCCAGATTTGATTGAATTCATAAGCAGTTTGATGAAGTTCTCAAAAATGCAGATATTTTTTAGAAATTACTCAAAATTAACCACCAAACCTTTGCAAAGTTAATTGACATGACAGCAAAGGGGAAGGTGCTCAAGAAACATTTTAAATGAGTCATCACCACTTAAATCCTGCATATATTTTATAAACTCAAGACTTATCTTTAAAATCTTCCTGCAAGAGATTTCCACTTTTTATGCTTTTGACAAATTTAGATATAGCTTTAAAATCTAGTTATAGTTTAAAAAAATCTAGTTATAGGTAAGTTTTAACATTGCCACTAAGTCACTGCTTCTTTTGCCCATACAGTGTCAGCATATCTAAGAGCAGGAAACTTGCTGTTCTATAAAACATATCTTTGCTCCATATCTGAGAAGTATCTAAAGACTCATTATAGAAATACAAACTGTATCTAACATACAGTTAGTTTTGCTGCATAACCAGTTAAGTTAATTTATGTTTATGATGGGAGTTTTTAAGGAACAGTTTCTGAAATAGTGTGAAGGAAAGATGCTCTCAATCTTCAGTGTAAGTCTAGTAAAAGTATACTGATTATCACAATATATGAAGAAGCATATTTTAGTAGTGCATGAATTCAGATACATAGGAGAAAGAATTCCTTTTAATCCATTGACATTCTAGAGGTCAGAACATAGTTTTTAATTTCTGTGGAAAACATTTGCATTTTAATGAACTTTGTTAGTCAAACCTCTGAAATATTTTGGCCAGGAATATTTCTTACCAGTTCTAGTTACTGTATTATTCAGGTCCCTTTGTTCCTAGTCAGACTACATCTTCCCTCAATCATTCCTCAGTGAAGCTAAAATGTCAGATCTCCTTCTCATCACACAAAATTTGTGGTCTTCAAACCATTTCTTTATTACTCCTTTTTGTTCATGGTACATATTAGCAACTGCCTAAGAGAATATAACTTCTGTTTTATTATTGAAAAATAATCACATGTTTGGGGTGCATACCTCCTCATTTTCCATTTTCTGCTACTGGGCTCAAATGCTTTCTTTGGAAGACTGGCTACTTACCTGTAGCCTGATCTGTAATTATTTATTTTTGTCCTTTGGCTCAATTCCATTCCTTATTACTCTGCTTAGCCCAAACTTGCCTTTCCAATACCCAAGATATATCTCTCATTTATTCCAGTTATTTCTTTTATGCTTATCTATATTTCTACAGTCCATTAGAGAATAGCCTCTCTATTTATCCAATAGAAATGTATAATAACAAGTTGTATTCAATGCTCTGTGTAACTGTATACAAATAAAGCATATATATGAGACAGCTAGTTGACAGGATAAAATTCATTGCCTTGGAACACAGGAAAAAAAAAAAGATTACAAGAGATGTGATTTTACTAATTTGTAGGTTTGCCACTCTAGGACACCCAAGAACTGTTCTCAGGGTAACTCAAGAAATGCAATCCAGCCTTTCCTGCTGTTAGAATCATCTTCTTAACTGTCAAGGGTTAGGGCTGGGATTCTAGCCCTGGCAGTTGATTCCAGGTGTAAGGGACACCACTACACACGAAAGCTAACTGTGGCCTGCACTCAGGTGCTATAGGTATAGAGGAACGCACATTAACAATACCAGTTGTAGCATACCACTTAGCTGCCTTTGACTTCAGTTTGTACTGGAGTTCTACTACATCTGTCACAGCAGCACTCATTGCTGGTGTAACTTCATTCAGGCCATGATAGTCCACTGTTAATCTCCCTTCCCATTAGGTTTTCACACTAGCCTTACAGGACCTTAACAAAGGGTAAGCAAACCTTGCTAAACACTCTTTGGCCCTCTAGTTGATGGATCAGCTTCTGGATAGGAACTACAGAGTCTTGGCTGGCATGATTTTGTCATTGATGCACCATTTTAGTAGCAACTGGCATCTTCTGACTTTTAACTCTCATCCACCCTGCAACAGCAGACTCCTCTGAAAGTTTAGCCAAGATAGTCAGCTGTACAGTGTTCTCACTCTCTACAGCTGCTATACCAAAGACCAACAAATACCCTTTTGGGTCCTTATAATACCCTTTTCTGAGGAAGTTTATGCCTAGAATGCAAGAAGGACTTGCTCCCTGATCATCCAGCTTTGTTAGGTGTTTTTTTTCCTGTCACAGTTTAGGGTCAGGGCAGCCCCTTAAACGTATAACAGACTCTATGACATATATGGGATGGAATACCTTCTTGGTCAGTTTGGGGTCACCTGCCCTGTCCACTCCTTCCTGCAGGTGTGATCTTTCATTTTCTGCACCCCCCAATGTGGTACACAAGATCCAGCAGTGGCCTTGGTCTGCACACCAATCCTTGGTAGTAACTCTAACCATGGGGTGTTATCACTGCTAGCAGCAGACACTGTCTGTGAAAACATGCTGCTAACTTCAGAAAGTGCAGTTAGTTAGAAGTACTGAACTAAAAAGTAAAAAAAAAAAAAAATCACTGAACAGAATTAGTTCTGTTTTCACTCAAACCAGGACATTTCCCCATTTCCAGAGGTGTCAACTTTCACATCTATTTCTGACTCACTTTCCAATGGTTATGACAGAGAAGGACCCTCTCCCTCACCTATCACTGGGCCAAATAGGCTATATTGAGACAAAACTGGCACAGAGCCATTCTCCTCACAGGGAGGACTCATACCCATGCAAATTGAGAGTGGCCACAGTGGCTGTCAGTATAACTGCTGCATTCATTGACAGAGATGAAGCAATAGCAGTGCTCATTGCAGGGGCTCACAGTGTATGAAGGGTAGTGTTGCATGTCATGTGTGGCATAAAATATCACAGGGTCTGGATAGTAACTACAGTGTCTGCTGCTAAAGCCACACACACTCTAGGAGCTGCAATAGCTGCCTGACACATACACCTGCACCAATGGTTAATCTGATGCCACACAATAGAGAGAATCACTAATGAATGTAATGACAATGATAAAAATATTATATTTTGATTGTAATAACCAAATCTGAAACCTTCACAATCTAATGGAATCCCAGAATATAGAGGAGTCAGATTAGCCCAATGGGGAGAAGTGTAAGTACCTGATGTAAAACCAAAAGTATACTTAGTAACAAATCTACTATGTGATGCCCATAGTACATAGATGCATTTGCTGCCCAATTTATCACAGCATAGATCAGGGATAAACACCACAATGAAGTGACAGCTTTCACTCAGCTCCCAGAATGGGTAGCTTTCAAATAAACACAAAATAAATAACAAAATGCATATGGCAGGTAAGGTAACAATACAACATTTAAACCTGAAGCAAAGTCTAGAAAGACACAATATAATTTTGATCTCGCCAATGACATGATGTAAGCAGTTCATTTTAATCTTCAGCCCTTAAAGACTCAAAAAACCAAACCAAACCAAAAAAAGATCTGATGGTCTCAACTGAGCTGGATTTCCAACTATTCAGATCATCTATTAGAGCTTGGATCATCCCCTATGTTGAATGCCAAGAAATCTGTCAAGAATTAGGACTGGGCTGGCTACCAGATGAGTGATAGTTTTCCCAAAGGGAAAAGAAAGGGAATAAGGGAGAGAGACTAATGGATTGGAAAAGAAAACTAAACCATCTTACTGAAAATTATAACAATAAAGTGAAATATATACAAACATATAGAAAATCAATATCAAACCCCAGCCCCTGATGACAGTTACATCACAACCACCACTGAGGCTGCGGGCAGAAGCTAGGGATGTCCCAGACTGGACTCAGCTGTAGACAGGAGCCAGACTCAGGAATGCACAGATTGGGATTGAAGACAGAACAGGGTGTCTCAGAACCCAGCCATTGAAGAATAGAGCTTGACCCTCCTGATCCCTCAGCTTTATACTGAATATGACATATACAGTATGGAGTACCTTGTTGGTCAGTTTAGGGTCACCCATTCTGTCTGCTCCTTCCCAGCAGGTGCAGCCTTTTACTTACTGCATCCCCAATGTAGTACACAAGATTTAGCAGTGACCTTGGTCTCCATAGAAGCAAGTATAACCAAGAGCCTTTCTGCATACCAGTCTTCAGTACTAACTATAAATATTGTGTGTTAGCACTTCTAGAAGCAGACACTGTCTGCAAAAATATGCCATCAACTTCAGAAAGTGCAGTTGCTGCGAAGAAACTGAGCTGAAAAGTAAAAATCATTGAAGAAAATTAGTTCTATTCTAGCCCAGACCAGGACACTATTAGAACTTAATTCCCATATTTTAAAGGCCAAACCAGTCTTGAATCAATCAAGCCCTCTCTCCAGCTCCTTAAGGAGATTCCTCCCTCATAGCTCTCATTTAGTATCAGTTTATAAAGTAAAAAATATAAGTAGAAAATTGTGAGGTAATGCCATTTCATGTTGCATTGGGCACTTGCCACATAGAAGTCTCTCATCCTATCCTAGGAAAGCTTGCTAGACAGTTTACAGATTTTTTTTTTCCTTGAGACTGGGCACATAGATGAATTGCACAGCAGAGAGATCTACTCTATCATCTGAGAAATCTGCCCATAGAATATGTTATTTCTCATGCATTATGGCTTGCCATCATGTCTAGAAGGTGTATTGATCAAACCATATTTGATGTCCTCATGTAGACTGATTAACTTGCTCACTGCACATTTCTAAGACCCGTTAGTTAGTGGAAGGATACCTTTGTGAGTCGCATACTAACTCCAAAAATGGCAAAGGAAATGCAGGTTGGTCTCTTGTGTGCAGTGGTAAGTTAGGAGACAACCGCTTCACCAAATTCCAAAGAATTTCTTCAGCAATGGACTACTACAATCTTCCACAGATAGCAAATTGTCCTTGTCTAATACTCTCCAAAATATAATACTGAAAAAGTGAAAGGCAAGTGGAGAAAACTAATGAATCCAAAAGTTTTGTACTACAATTAGTATTGATGTAAGTATTCAAAGAACTGGACAAGTCATTTTGCAGGCTCTCTCAAGCTTAAAATTGAGTGAAGCCCCTTTGTCACCCAGCAGATGCCCTGAATGTCAAAGATGCATATCACCTGTAATCCACAACCAAGCAGAAATCACAGCCCAAAAGAAACAGAAGAGTCTCTTCTGGTTTTCTTTGCTTATGAAACACGCCAATCTGTAACTGAGACAGGTTTCAGTGGTAAAAATACAAATGTTTGAAGATAGAAATGGTGGGGCGAATGCCCAGAGATCTTGCAGTCCTGAGCTATTTGCAGAAAGGAATGTTAGAAAACTATACCTCAAACAGACTGTCATGCAAAGCTCTAGCTTTGTAACTCCATAACCTAAATAATCACTAAAATTAAAATGAAAGAGAACGAACTACAATTTTTCTTTGTTTTTATCTGTGGAAAATAGTCAACTGCATGTACTTTCTCTTTTCATCTTAAGACCCTATATGCTTGGGTTAACCATTACAGGGCATCCCTTAATAGATCAAGGGTTTCACTTTAATTATAAAAAAATATTACAGATATTTCTACACATCTCTTCAAGAAATAAAAATGTGATCTTGTCATGTATCCCCATGGTACTCTAGTTTGAGGAGTAACTTCAACAGAACAGGCCAAGATCTATCATGGGACTAGAAGGGAATTACATATGTGAAAGCCCAGTTGTTTGGCCTGCATATAAAGAAAACTGATGAGAATTGGCAACACTTTGGCACTTGGTCAAGCAGCTCTTTCCAAGACCATGCACCTGTATTTGCCTATAATGGGTATTACTATCCAAATAGTGTCATAGTTTAAACTCTGTTAAAAAGTAAACACCACACAACACTCACCCATTCCTGCTTCTCCCCCCACCACAGGATGCAAAGGACAACAAGTAGGAAGAAAAAAAAAAAAAGTGAGAACACAGGGTTTGAGGTAAGGACAGTTAAATAAAACAACATAAAGAAAACAGCAGTAGTAATGATAGTACTAATTAAATGATATATAGAGTAAGTAATAGGAGCCAGAAAAGCTCTACCTGTGCCCAAGATGCCAACTTTCCTTGCTTCAGCCACACTAAGGCAACAAACTGAAAACAGGTACACTGATGCTAGGCCAGCCCTCCCCTTATATAGAGGCAAACTCAGTATGGTATTGAATATCCCATTGGCTGCTTCAGTTGTTTGTCCCAGCTGCGGCCCCTCCCAGCTGCAGCCCCTCCCAACTGCCTGGGCCAGCAGCTGCTGGTGATAATTAACCTGAACCAAACCCAGGACACATGGGAATTAGCTCAGGTGTGAAGCAGACTTAAGAAATGGTCTGGAGTTTGTGTGGTGAATATTGTTGCTCTTAGTGTTCCTCGTTCTTTATGGTTCCTCTTTCATTTAACACTAAATTGAAGTGTTAACTGGGGTCCAGTCAAATATTGCCATCTCCCACGAGACGAGTATGCTACAGAGAGAGGTGATAACTGCAGCATTTTTAAAAGGACCCTATCTCTTAATTTTGATAGCTTTTGTTAGGGAACTTGAGATAGACTTTCCCACAGTGTGCATTTTAGAAAAGATAAGGAAAATTATTCAAACTTTTCCACATTGCCCTATGTCCCCCATTTCCCTGTTGTCAGTGGAAGTGGCAGTGTGGTTTTCTGCCTCCTCCCTCTCCACTGGAGAGATTGCTTTCACCTACAAGATGAGCAGAGGGCACACTGCACTCTGCCCCCACCCCTTGCATCCATCTCCTGTACTCTATGGGCTTGAAAACAAGGTAGATGCTGTAAAAAATCCTATTGCACTTCACATCTTGATGTATCTGACTTTTACCTTATGCTGTCAAAATGCCAAGTTCGCACAATTATTCTCTTCTAAGCAATTACAGTGTAAGTTATTAGTTCATGTGAAGAGTGGCAGATATTGTGCAAGGTAGAACTGCTATGATGATAATGAGTCAGGCTGCAGAAAAGTCAATTACGTAAGACTGGCAGAGCTCAGAGAGTCAATTCATTAGTGTTCTAACCTCCAAGCCACCATTTCAGGTCCATCCCTAGGAGCTGTGAGAGGCGATAAAGTTAACACCTCAGGCCCTCTGATATCCTGGACAGCAAGAGAAAGTAAATCTTTTCACACCTTTCCCTTTGTTCTCCTTCTCTTTCTGGCACCCTTTCTGTGGTAGCACTGTGCCCCAGACTGTGAGCTTTAGGATAGCAAATACAATTTCTCCTACACTGCTTAAGAAATGCTGAATAAGGATCTGCTCACATACATGACAAAGAAGAGCAAAGTGAAAGCTCCCCTAACAAGGACATTGTTCATTCAATGAAGAATTGTAAAAATAAAAATGTTTTATAATTTTATATTTGAATGTTCAATAAGGAATTTTGATTAAGGAAACAAGAAACCTCAAGTGGGTAAAAATGAAGATCATGGTTCAACCTTCCTCCAAGTATGATTGCATTGAAATTAACTGATTTTACCAGACAGAAATTTAATTGTATGGCTTAAACAGAGAAATGCAAAGCATTTGACAACATGTAATGATCTGACAGAATTTTTTTTTTTTTTTAAGCTAACACAAATAGTAAATAGCTTTCAATAGCAACATTGTGTTAGCTCGTTTTTTACCTCAATATTTTGCCAAGTATTTGGCAAGGATAGAGAGTGGAATGAGATGACAAAACTCTGTGAATGTTAAAGGGAAATTATTGTAGCCTAAAAAAAAAAAAAAAAAAAAAAAAATTCTGCTTATGGCAGACTTGAAGGCCGAAGGACTCCCAGGGTTAGGAGGGAATAGAAATTATGTAGTTCAGGCACAAATGACAGTTGTGGTTGTGCTATTTTGGAAATGGTATAGAAAGTTCATCTTGAAGGATTAATGTACTTGTCAGCTACCTGAAAGGCCAGGAGAAGCATGGATGAGTATGGAAGCTGATGCAGATACCTAAAGACAAGAGGGCTCTGACTCCTGCTGGCACTCAGTCAGTTTTACCTTTAGGGGATCACTAGTTGACCTAAGCTGAAATGTCCTTGTCTGAGCTTCTGCTTTGGAAATGTATACAAGATATTTTAAATAAAGTCCACTTCTGCTCTTTTCATTATATGATAATTCTGATTTTAGCAAAACTAAGAATTTGTTAAGAGTAGCACTGAGTAAGCTTCTCTAGTCCAAAGGGAATTTTTGAATTTTCTCTGAGGAAAGTAATGAAATCTGGACAGTTTCTTGAATCTGCCCCCTTCTTCCTCTGCTTCCCCTTTCACTCTCAAAGGTTATCAATTTTTGTATGGGAATTACTTTGAATACACATGCAGCTAATTACAGAATATGGGAATCCATGGAAGTACTGATTGCAATAGGTATGGGCATTTAGCATTGTGCCTTGTCATGCAGAGGTAGCTGTACTAGCTCTTTTCAAATGACTTGTGTATAAGAAATATTCTCCTTGGCACTCCACTTGAGCTAAAAGCACAGGCATTTTAGGCCCAGCTGTTATGTTACTACTCCTCAGATGAAATGCAGTGCCTGATTATGGGAATGATTCTAGTTCAACTCAGTACAAAGTAAAACAGGGTCACTAATACTTGTCAAAGGTAATGAACAGAGCTCTTATGGAAGTGAATGCATGACTGCATGCAAGGTCCTGCACCTGGGTTGAGGCATTCCCTAATATAAGTACAAACTGGGTGATGATTTGATTGAGAGCAGCCCTGCAGAAAAGAACTTGAGAATACTGGTGGATGTAAAATTGAACATAAAGTGGAAATACATGCTCACAGCCCAGAAAGCCAAGTGTATCCTGGTCTGCATCAAAAGAACTGTGGCCAGCAGGTCAAGGGAAGTGATTCTCCCCCTCTGCTCTGCTCTCTTAAGACTCCTCCTGGAGCACTGCATCCAAATCTGGGGTCCCCAATATGGAAAAGACATAGATCTCTTAGAGCATGTTCAGAGAAGGGCCACAAAAATGATGAAAGGTCTGGAACACCACTCCTATGAAGACAGGTTGAGAGAATTGGTTTTTTTTTCAGACTGGTAAGAAAAGGCTCTGGAGAGACCTTATTGTGGCCTTTCAATATATAAAGAGGGCATGGAGAGAGACGTTTTACCAAGGCCTGTAGAATCAGGACAAAGGGCAATGGTTTTAAACTGAAAGAGTCTAGATTTAGATTAGATATACAGAATAAAGTTTTTATGATAAGGGTAATGGTGAGACACTGGAACACTTGCCCAGAGAAGTTGTGGGTGCCCCATGCCTGGAAGTGTTAAAAGTCAGGTTGGGGCTTTGAGCAACATGATCTAGTGCAAGATATCCCTGCCTAGGGCAGTGGGGTTGAATTAGGTGATCTCTGAAGGTCCTTTCCAGCCCAAACCATTTTACAGTTCGTTGAATCTGACTGTGCCTTCATATTTACTGCTTGTTGGCTGAATTATCTGAACTCAAGAACTGTGCTAGTGTACCTACTTCTGTTTGTTGAACTGTATTGAAAAAAACTGGCATAGGTATATAGTATTCTGCATGGACACATGCAAGGTTTAGCTCATAAGGGTTTGAACATATGAAAACCTACCAACATAATAGTAATATCAATCCTGTTTAGTCAGCTAGTGTACTGATTTTGGTAAGGCCTGAAATGACCTCTATATCCTCTATGAATATTTATAATAGAACTATGATTCTGAAATTCAAAAAAACATGCTTTTATTGCATGACTAATAAATCTGACCTCTTCTGGTAAAGATAAAAAAAACCCCAAACCAACCAACCAAACCAAACCCCAAAAACCAACCAACCAACCAAACAAAACCCCTAAAGGTTATTTCTTTACATGTCAAATTCCATAATGCATGGGCTGTAGTGCTTCATTATTGATTTATGGTGGAATCAAAGCATCCAGTATCATACAGTAGATAAGAAAGTCTTTGACAGACAGAGAGCTGAGGTTAATGCAGAGAATAGTATTATGACCCTTAGTATTTAAGCTCTTGTGATTATTTTAAAAGAGTGGTTACATTTGACATTGATTGAACTTGTCAGTTACATGAAAATAAGAGTGCCAGAAAATAGAAGAAAGTTAAACTGTGAGGAGGCTTAAAGAGGTCAGAATGGTACAATGCAAGAACGTGAGATACATTTGTGTAAAATACTGCAGAGGAAAAAGATACCATCACAAATTAGAAGATGGATACCCTGAAACCACCTGGAGGTGATAAAAAAGTACCCAAAACCCACACCCTAAATACAAGACAGATTTCTGGATTGTATGTAGAACATGGGAGGAAATGGTATAGCTTTCATAGTACATGGAATAAATCATGAACTTTTGGTTCTAGGTAAAATTGGAGAAAATTTGAAAAGATGAAAACATCAAGCAAAATGCTTTGAGAGACAATAAATCAGACTCCTAATATAACATATCTGAAAAAATCAAGTGATGTTGGTGCTTACTTCCCAATGGCTTTAGGACAGAGGCATGGGATCAATGCAGATCTTGATTCGGTAGAACATTATCGCACGGGCTTGATTTTCAACATGTGCTTCAGCAGGGCTCTTTTCTTGAGACATTGACTTATTCTCCAAATTCTGGTGAAATATGGAATTTAAGCATACATGACTATTTTTACACTGAAAGATCCTGCCAAATTGCAAGCCATTAAGAGGCAGAAAAAGAGTGACATGAAGGAAATCCTCATGCAATGGGAGGTATATGGAATAATTGACCTATGGGAAATTCTAATTACACTTTTTGTTTTATTTTACTTTGGTATAAGTAATGACTCAGAATGAAAGCCCTTTTCAGTACACCTTAAAATGTATTGCATTGCTTTTTGGATTTGCAGGGATCTAAATCCCTAGGTGAGAGCTGAACAAATGGGAAAACTGCTCTGCCACTGAGCCTTCCACTTTTATTTGCTTCATTTACAATTCTTGAGAAATAGAGAATTTTGCTTCTGAATCTATTAAAAAACTGTCTGCCTTTCATCTTATTTTTCACTTACATTTTCTTTCACTTTCTGATATTTTTTTTTGTTTGGTATATCCAGGATGACTGAAGGGTTGGGAAAATTTGGCTTTGCTGTATAGTTATGAGGAGTGGCTGTGTAGCCTGCCAGCCTCATACTGGGGAGCAGAAATATTCCAACTTTTGCTACTGTGTTTGTAGAGTCCTGAGGACTATCTAGCAGGAAGGAAAACACATCTTGAAGAATCATAATAATGTAATATTTTCCACCTATACATAAAATTAACAGCAATAAAATATTTCCTACAGGGAGAAATACAAATAAATCTTTTCTGAGTGTTGGAACTTAAAAAAAAAAAAAAAAATCATGTGTGGAGGTGAAATTAAGAAGAAATAATTAATGACCTCAGCAAAACAGAAAGGCTGAGATTGACAGGTCTTGAGTGCATAGCACAGCTCACAGGGACTAGCTTTAAATCACCTCCTATACCTTGCTTTTCCTCCTGGTTGTGTGAAATGCTGTTTGATGAGTTTCTGAAGGCTTCTCTAACCTGTGCTGACTGTGAGCTTCCCAAAGGGGTCTTCTGACACAGCCTGTTATTCCAGACTACATCCCTTATTTGCTGCCTCAGCACTCTTACTCTGCCTATCTTCATCTATACTTCACTGTGATTCTTTCCAAAGGATTTCTTTCTAGGGCTTTAAATCTGGTGATACCTACTTTATCATTGAGGAAATTCTGACACTGGCTTTCTGCAAATACTCAAGACTATGAATCAAAGACATTGGATAGACTGTCTTTGAATTCAGAGGTCACAGGAGAGGTATCCCCAGGTGAGCTAAAAACCAGCTTTTCCAACTTATAATCACAAAAGAGAGGTGTACTGATCTGATCCTTGCGAAACCTACCATTTACTAAGATCCTGCAAGTCTAATGGGAAAAGCTGCAAATGTCAGCCTCATGAATAGCCTTTTTCCTTTCATAGATGAGAAGGGGAAAAACACCTCAAATAATCAAGTGCAATTTGAGAGGTGCAAAAGAAATTTGAATTACATTTGTATGGTTATGTGAGGATTGTTTTGGTGAGTCTAAAATAAGCTGAATTTTGCTTCATGTTACATTTCAAAGCAAACTGTTTTGTCCACTTATTTCAGCAGACTTTCTGTAGTTTCACAGGCTATCACAACATTTGGAGATGGAGAACAGGACTAAAAGTATTTAAGTCTTAAATATAGGTTTTTCTTGGGTGACTTGGACACTTAAACACAGATTTGTAGGTGCTGCAAAACTTCAGATCCAGCTCTGCAAAAAGACTTCCATGACTAACTTTTATTGAAATTCACAGGAATTACACAGAAGTAAACAACATGCCATAGCATCTAGACATGAACAGATAATGTTCTGAATAGAGGACTTATGTGCTTGGAGATCTTTTACTATATAACAACAGGCAGATCTCAAAAATAACTAAAGACAATCTTACTGGGAAATGATCAGCTTTAGGAAAGTGGTTTGAGTGTGTGCATTCTGTCAGGCTGGTGAACCTTGTTCATTTTCTCTGTTTTTAAAGGCTTCCTACTACCTCTTCACTTTTTGCCAAGAGTTCAATCATTGAGTAGGAACACCTTGTTCTGGGTGCTGCTTTCCAAAATACTTGTTGGAGAGCACACAACAAAAATTTTTTACCATGGGTGAAATCAAATGTTCCTGAACAGCAATTACAGGCAATTACTTGGCTTTTTGAAATATTTTGGTTGTGTGTTTTTTTGTTTCCTCTTTTTAGACACTTGGTAATAATTTGTTAAACTCAATCAAATTATTTTAGAAACATAATAAACATTAAGTATGCATCAAAGTCATCTGGAGGTGCTATGTGCTGCACACAGAAACAGTGGAATTCAACTATGCATATTCAGCATTGGAGGTTGTTCACTTTCTAAGTTTTACATTAGCGACCCAAACACAAAACCCAGGTCAAGAATGTGCTTAAACAAAAGACATGGATTGTCACAAGACTTTTAGAGCAAAGGCCTTTTGGAAATCCTAGGAAACATCTCTATTATCTTTGGCATGTAAATCCCAGTGAACACCTAATGGAGGTGCCCAGGTCAGAGCTGATGGCAGGGGGGTCATGAGCTGGTCACACTCCTAGATCAGACCAGTGCTGATTACACTGTCAGACAATCTATACTACAGCAAGAATTTTCTTGGTGTTTTATATGTAATCAACACAGTTGTCACACAGTTACTAAGACCAAATGAAAGCAGGTAATCAGCACAGAAGAAAGAAATTCCTGGTAGAGGAACTTGTCTCAGGCTCTTAAAAAATGTAAATACTGCCAGTACTGCTGGGGTCAAGCATTGTTGTTTCTGATTACTAATTTTTTGTCCTGTAAAAAACATGAATACTATCCCATTCTGAAAATGATTTTATTTTTATTCACATACTATATATGTGTGGGTTCTATCACAAGTTTGCTCAGAAGGACTTTGGCCTTGTGTCAGTACAAAGAACAGGAGGAGGAAGAAGGTAATCTTACAGTGTCACCTTACTTTGGGTTCTCTTTTGTGTTTATTGTGACCTGTTACATCTGGAATAATGTAGATTGCAGGACTTCTGTTGACACATCCTAAGGGTTAGAAAGGTCCACACTTCTGTAAGACCATGACTTCACAGCTGTTCAAATATGTTTCCTACAGTTTTTGTTTCATAGCTTCTACAAATTAAAATAATTCCACTGATATTTGCTTGTTATATAACTAACTGCTGATTTTCTTGGGTGTGCCTGTCTGATAACCCCTGGATAATTCAGCTGTTGTGTCCAAACACTCCTCTTTGATGGTCCAAACACCATGGTGTATTTTGTGCTACAGTAGTATGTTGTAGCAAGAAAAATCAACTATAGTCGACTACAGCCCACAGACTGTCACAGGTACTAATAGTTTGTGGACATGTCATAAAATTATAATGTAAGAAAAAAAATCCTTTGGCTTCTTAAGTAGTAAATATTAGAATGGATTGAATATAAAAAACATCACTTGCAGGACTCTAAAATATGAGCAAGGTTATTCCATGACAGATTATCTGATTGTACATAACAAAACACTGCACATCTACCAAGGATTCATGAGTGCAACCCTTTCATAAAGCCTAACTGATTTTACCACCAGTGAAAACTGGAATGCAGGATAAAAGTATTAGTAGTCAGAGCTTGTCTGCAATTTGTCATGCATGTCAACACAGTGAAAGACATGCTTGAGCTGGCAGAGACAGTGCAGTTGAACAGATAGCAAGAGACATGCACTTCACTTTGCTGACATGCGCTCAGCATACGTCAGAGCCACCACTCAGTAGAAGCAATTTCTGTCCTTGAGCTTTCCCAGGGAAGGGATGTACTTCTTACCCTGCACCTGTGTTACTCTCTGAGCTTCAGCTCCTGATTAACAAATGAGCAGCAGTTGCAGCTCCAGTCTTTGCTTGTGCTGGAACTATAGTGTGAGATGAAAAACATTTTCAATTCATATGAGTAATGAGAATTGCAAATTAGACTCAGATCAATTATTAAATGAATATGATTATGAAATATTTAAAAGAAGCTATTAAACATAATGTATTTGTCACAGATTAAAAATTGGTATTCATGTAATATCCTTCTTTACCTGATAATATATTTGGATATTTAACATATTTAAATGGAGTGCAAAAAGTAAAGATAAGTGGGACGGAGATGCAACAATTAAAACAAGAACTGAACTTGCTAATGATTTCTGCAAAAGGGAGTTTTCTTCTGTCTTGGATATAGCTTATCTCTGATCTGTGGTAATCTATGCAGGACATGTCATCACAGGCCTGGGTACTTCTGTCATTATTACTGTCTTTGAAGACACTACTTTATTGTACACATTCAGGGAGAAGAATTTTTATGTAACATCTAGCCCTGTCACTTGTGTGGAAGTCCTGGTGACTACAGAGTGTTTTTATACTAACAAAATGAAGTTGCTCGTCTGCTGGGGTTCTGTCATGACAGCAAGTACAAACAGTAAAGTCACTTGTTCCCTGAGCTTCTTCTAAAGCCCTGCTGTGCTATTTTACATTGTGTCTGATGAATCAGTGGTGCAGCTTTCTCTCCATGCTGATATGCTGAGGATGTGATGCTTCTACAAAACCACATTAAATTAATCTTAGGTTTAGAGATTGTTGAAAGAGGAATCATTGATACAGCAGTTCTTACATCAGAAAATGCTGGTTCCATGGAAATGAGACATTCTGGGGAGATTTGTTGGTCCTTGTGAACTTTACAGTGGGAATCAAGCAGGTAAAGCTGGCCAAAGGGTGGGATGTCTGGTTCTCCTTTGGCCCTCACTACCTCATGACTTCCCAGGTGGTGATGAAACCTTTGTCTTACGTGATGTTGGCACTTCACTTTCCTCCTCTTTATCAAGATGGACTTTTCCTGTTTATCTCTTCTCTAGTGTTAACAGCTTATGTTTGTTTTTATGTTGGACACCCCCTATTACAACAACCTCTGCTGGCCAAGAAGCCATCACATCTCTGTATATTAACACATGCAGGTATTTTAATGCTTCAGGAGGTATCGCTGCATTCTGCAGTTAGCCTGTGAGAAAGGAAACTTTTGAGGCACTTGTGTTTGTTTTTGTGGTCTATCTTTGTTTTAGAAGGAATGTCACTCTCAACTTTGAGAGTTAAGTATCTGGTTGAAACCAGATACTTAAGAGACTTGAAAAACATTAAATGCTATTAAATATTAAATAATATTCAGTTCATATATTTATAAACTGTAAGGTCATAGATTGTTAGGTAATAGTAAATGATTAAACTTT
>JAAGNO010015500.1:0-10803 GCA_033439905.1 Ceryle rudis
GCCCGAGCCCGCGGCGGAGGGGCGGCGGCCGCCGCCGGAGGAGAGGCCGAGGAGCCGGCGAGGGACACGGAGCGGTCTTGTCGGAGGTGACTGCGGGGAAGCGGCGTGGCCCGGCCGCTTGCCGCTGGGCGGCAGCGCTGAGGAGAGTGACTTGTCCAGGGGTCGCCCGAGCCCGGCGCCCTTTGACTTCAGCCCCGAGGCGCCGCCGGCCGAGCTGTACCTGGCAGGGCCGCTGCTGTCCTGTCCCTCCCTTCTGGGGGAGCCGGGGCCAGCTGGCTCCGACACCGAGAGCTTCAGCCCCAGCGCCGAAAGCGTCTCTGACCGGTTGGATCCCTACAGCAGCGGTGGCGGCTCGTCCTCCTCGGAGGAACTGGAGGTGGAGCCGGTGCCCCCAGACAGGAGGGAAGCAGGTGTGGGACTGGGCCGGGCCCTTCCCTGTCCAGCGGAGCTGTCCCTGGGGCGGGCAGGAGGGGCGCCGTCGGGCGCAGCCGTCGGGCGGGAGCTGCCGTCGGGGGCCGCGCAGCTGAGGCCGCCTGCCCTGTACGTGCAGCTCCACGGGGAGACCGGCCGGCGGCTAGAGGCCCATGAGAAGCCGCTGCAGATCCAGAACGACTACCTCTCACAGCTGGGTTTCCGGGACCTGTGGCGGGTGCAGGAGGAGGGCATGGACTCGGAGACGGGCTGCCTCATCCGTTTCTACGCCGGTGAGCGGGGCGGTGCCTGCCGGGAGTGGGCGACCGGCGGCGTGGTGGGCACTGGGGTGAGGGGAAGGAGGACGGGCGATTGAGCGCTGCTTCTTCGTCGGGACTGGCCTCGCGGCTGTCGCCGTTCCCGAGAGGGCCCCCCCGGGAGGTCTGTGGCGGCGGCGGGCAGGGCTGCCCCGAGCAGGCTGCCGGGGTAAGCCGGGATGTTAGCGGGTAATGCAAGTCGCTCTTCTGTGTTTTTCGTTTCCAGCAGCGGCACTGGGCTTTCGAGGTTAAATCAGCCTTAATCTATTGCCGTCCCTAGTGACGAGAAATACATTGGTGCCGCTGCTGGGGGTGGAAGGTCGAAGGCTGTTCTGTTTGCTAGATGACGAGAGTTCACTCCCAGTTCAGTAAAGTTCCGACGTGCTGTGAGACCGCCTGATAAAACACAGCCGAGGGCAAGGCGGGCTTATTCAGAAGGAGAAAGCTCCATGCAGTTTTGCAGCTGCAATAGGTGGCAGCTGTGAAGGATGCGCAGATTTCTCAATTGAGGACGGTGCATTCCTGCAATCAAAATCCAGTACTTAGCTTTTAGGTTTAGGATTCCCGCCCCCCCCCCTTTTTTTTGTTAGAGTAGTGGGACTTCACTGAGAGACTGAGGCAATAAGCAAGGAAAGTATGCAAGTACAAGACATAGCCCTTGAAAACAGGGTAGTTGGAATCTTTATAATGAAAACGTTTTTAACGTAGCTTTGCTGTTACAACTTAAGGTACAAAATCTGGGGAGTACTGGGTGGAAAAGTTTGCTTCCATGTTGTAATTATGCAACTTTCTGCAGTTCTAGAGAGGTTTAAAAATACCTTGTGTGCCAATTGAATTTCTTTGTATAAAGTACTTACTGTAATCATGGAATACCCCGGGTTTTAACTGTTCTGTCTGTCTCTCAAAGAAACTGTTTAATGTCCGAGTAAGCATTCAAATACCTAGTAAGTTTTCCTGTGAAATCGGTAAATGTGGTATCCAGAGATAAGTTGATGTCAGCAAAGTAGCAAATGCCATCCATCCCTTTGCCAGTTTGGCTGAGCAGAGTGGTCCTTCACTGAACCAAGAGAATTCAGTGCTTTAATTCTGAAAAACAGAGATTCTTCTCTAGTGAATTCTGTTGAATGTCAAATAGAGGTGGTAATGGTGAGGTGAGAAGGAGAGCAGTGCTCTAGAGAAGTGCCTTTCTTTATTCAGAAGAGAATGTGGGAGTAGTTGCAAGTGGTCAGTTAAGCTTCAGTTTTGTGTATATTGGTTGTATAATGAACCCAGCGTTAACAAGTGCAGAAGTAGAACTTGTTCAAGAATTGACAGAGATACGTTAGATATGTTTAGGATAGAAAGGAGCTAAAGTATTTTTTTAAGATGTTGATGGACGTCTGTGTGTTTCTCTACTGTTCTGTTGAGGGTGGAAGTCAGCAGGTGATGCTGGAAGGGATGTCGTTTCCTTTATTTCCAGACCCACAGTTAAATGCACAGACATGTTTTAAAATGGGACAGCTGTGTGCCCATTTTCCTAACAGGATGTGTTCCAAAGAAAACAGAATCAGCAAATGTAGCTAAGTTAAGTTTGTTTGCATGTAGTTCTTATACATTAAATGACTAATTCTGTATGTTGAATGTAGATGTTCCAGCTGTTTTATTTCACTGTCTCAACTTGATTGCTAGCATAGCTCATACATTTTGTGCTTGCTTGTACAAAACTACTGAATAGAAATGTATTTCTATGAGTATTTATAGGATTTAATTAATGCATAGTTCTTACTTTAAAAATGTAGTGTTTTTTGAAATCCTTACCTCTTCTGAAGGGATCTGCGATACATCTAAAGCACCTGTGATAGTGCTTGTAGCAGAACGGTTGCAGCATTTAATGTGCCAGACCAGCCAAAAACAGTTAAGAAAATATTACTAACATATAATCATACTGGTTTTATGTAACTGTTTTTGCAAGTTAGCTCTGATTCCTTATTTTATACATACTCCCCCAGAAGATGAAAGAGAGGGAAAGACACTTAAAAAGAACACACATGAAATTAAACTGTAAAGGGAGTGCTTTTTGGCTCCAAAGTTAAGGTGTTTTGCTTTGGAGAAGTACCTTGTTTTTTTATAAATGATCCTCTGGGATCATGCCCTAAGGAAGGCTTTAAAACAGTATTTCCTGTTTGTCTAGGACTTCACTGGTTTAAGCAGCCTTGCTTCTCCCAATGGATAGAGAACCACTAGCATCTCTATCCCTGTAATTTCCTGCAAGCTGTGTCAGTAGGATTTGACAATCCTGGTTTTATACTGATGTAAAATGGCATAAAACTAGGCTGGATTTATTGAATTGTTTCTAAAAAGAATTCCTTCACCTAATCCTCTTGGAGTGGGGAGAGAAGAGAGCACGGTGGTGACTTTTGGGCTAGTTTTAAGAAACTTGAAGTTACAAATTCAACATAAGATGATGCAGCCAGTGATTTTTAGTGATTGCTGTGGCTTGGTAATTTCTTCAGCTGTGGAATCTGGAAAATACAGATTAAAAAAAAATGCTGGGAGAACTGCAGAGAATCAGGGTTTTTTTTTATTATTATGACAAAACAGATTTCTTAATCAGTAGCAGTCCACAAACATGTAAATGAAAGATGTTCTTTTAATGCAGAATTCCAGATTTAAAAGCCCCCCAAACCAAAATTTGACACTATGAAGGTAAAAGTGCTTCCTGTATGTTGCCTTGCTTTATTTCAGAACGTGATTAGTGCATCTTTATTTTATGTCCTCTCCTTACTTCGACTGTGAGTGTGTTTGTTAAACATTAAACTTATAATGCCATTACCAAAAAAAAATACCTTACAGCTTCAAGGGTCTCAGCCTACTCCATGTATCATCAATTTGAGCGCAGTTGGGCATTAGTGACTGGTCATGTACGTCAGCTTTTCTCTGTTGAAATCTATTTCAACAAAAGATACTGTCCTCAAAGTTTGAAATACTCAATCTCTATTTAAAGCTGTATAGTTAAATAGCTTTCTTCTGAGATTACGGTACTGAGTTATAGAACTGTGTAAGAGTCCATAATGCAGTTACAGTCGTGATATTGTTGCTGAGAAACCATTTAGGTCAGCCTTACTAAACTATTCCTAAAACTGTAAGAGTGGCTGTGGTCCAGAAGGCTTCTCACATAAAAAGTAGTGTTCCTTATTGCTCTGTAAAAATAATTTTCATAAAGCCTAAGTTGTTCTAGTGGCTCTATAATTTGCCTGTAGAAGGACAGATAGATTAATACACCAATCTCGTCATCTAAAAAAATGCAAAACTGCTTATTTGGTTTGCAACTTTATATCAAAAATAAGCATGGAATCATCTACATGGCAAGGAGGGTGCGTAAAACAATCTTAGAAGACTGCTTCAGTACAATGGGTATTTGAGACCTTTTTGTTTCACTACCGAAAGGTGATGTTATTTGTGATTCTGGCACTTGGCCACCATTAAATTCTCTGCTCCCTGATGTGACGTAGGGCTTTTGCACTTGCTGGTGTCATCAGACATATTGCTTTGGTTGCCTATAGGCAGAATATTAAGAAATACCAGATATAATTAGGGGTGTTCATTTTGTAACTGGCTGTCATATTTTATTTGGGAAGAGATCCTTTTTGCTCTTGTGACCCTTTAGAAAGCTGTAAGGAGGAAATGAATCAATCTCTTTCTTAGAGTTCATTACAAGAAATACTGCTTTGTCCAGTATGCAGATTAGGGTAGGAAAATCTAGTGTCAGGATCAGTTGCAGCGATGTAAGCAATTGTTTGTTAGTGTGTTTTGAAATAAGTACTCTTGGTAGTTGGAGTCACACTAAGACTGTCAGCTGTGTGGATGGAAACATGGTTTTAGATGCTTGCTCTTACCTAAACCCAGTGTAGGCCTGGCAGTATTGAGCTTTGTGGAGCATGACATGTATTGAGTCACTAGCTGCTTGTTGCACTACTCTGTCAATAACTCAGTTCAGCTATTCAGTGCATGAGTAAACTCAAATAATTTAAGTTCACTAAGTGCCATTTATAGGGGAAAACGTGCTAGAGACCTGCTTCTTAACTGAGAGTAGGAGAACAGCTGTGCTGTAAAGGGCTGCCTTTGGAGCACCGACTTCTAAAATCCAGTGTCGAATTTAACATGAAAGAAATTAATTCACATTAAGGTGAATGGATGTTCTTTTACAGATGTGATTGAACAGGAGAGGTCTGAACTTGTCTGAAGCTGAAAGGGAAAAACAGGCTCTTCCTAGAACTTCCATGGTGTTGAATTATTTTTTCTTTTTTTCTTCCTAATGTGACTTGGATGTACATTCTTTTACCTTGTAAACATTTATGTGCTAGCATCTCTTGCAAAGAGAAGTAATACCTAAATCTTGCCACTTTGGGAAACTCTCATTTCAATTACATAGTGTATTTAAATCCAAGGCTGGTCCTTTGTGGGACCAGAGTAGTAAAATACCTAGTCCTGTTCTGCAGAAAAGTTTAAAATGACTGCAGTGCCTTTGCCTTGCTCCACCAGTTCACGTGCATAGCCGTTCGCTTATCTCCCTGCAGTTGGAATGGGGCCTTTCTAACATAGGCAGCAGGAAGCTTTTGGGGACTCTGAGTGTGCAGCAGCCTCTTCCTTGTGCAGCAGGAGCTGTGCAGATAATGCTGGAATGCTGGTGGTACTGCAGTTGAGCTTTGGAGATAACTAAGTACAGTGGGTTTTTTCAGCTTTTAAATTCTGTTGTACTCCTGGCTACATGTGAAGTATCAACATGGCAGATTGCAGTGTGATGTACATAAGGTACATAGGTACTAAATATGTATTACATAAATTGGTATATCCAGGAGATGAATTTCCTCACTGCTGCAGCACAGAATGCAGCGTTCTTTTTATTTTTTATCCCTCTTCTTTTATATATTGTGATACTACCCATTTTTCCATATCGCACCAGCTGTTTCCTTAAATTATTATTATTTTTTTAAACTGTGCATAAACATCTTCTTGATGATGAAATTGCTGATACATGTAAAAGCCCTTGTGTAGTTAAAATATCCATCTGTTCTGTTAGGGAACCGATAGACCGCTATGCATCTAAAATGCTATGTGGTTCTTGGGAAGATAATGCTGAATGGTACCAAAAAAACCCCACATTGATTTGAAACAGTGGTAGCAACTGATTTGTTCTTCTTAACTACCAAAAACTAGTCTGTAGTTTTGTAAAACAATATAAAGAGTGATTTCTTTATGTAAGTGATCCTCTGGAAAAGAAGCAAGTATAAAACAACTTGTTGGAGAAGGTCAGTTTGAAAAGTATATGCATACAGAATTCCATAGAATAGAAGCTTAGAGAGAGAAATCCTGAAGATTGCTACTTGTTACACTCAGCTTTTTAATTTGGAGGGAATCTGTACCTTGCATGCTTACAGCTGTATTTCCTTCTGTGGGAAAGAGGTTTGAGAGGTGGTCATTTTGAATTAGTTGTTTAAGTTATTAGCATCTGGATTTAGAAAATAAATAAATAAATAAAAACAGAAGAAAGCAAAGACTGACTTTCTGCTTGCCTTGGACATTAGAAGCAAAGACAGTTTGACTTAGTCTTCAGTGTTTCATCACTTCACTGACTGTGGAATGGGGCACACTGGCATTTTCATCAGATGAATCTGTGAATGTACTTGTTTTCAGCTTCTCTTGATTCTGTTTTATTGCTGTATTTTAGAACTTTTGCTCGAATAAGGATTTGCACTCTGGGAAGCTGTATGCCTGAAATCCTGTAATAACTTTATTCTTTGACCCAGAGAACTGAATATTGTGTTCATCTTGGAGGCTTTTGGTGGTTGTTTTGTTTTGTTTTTGTGTGTGTGGATTCAAATGGAATAGACTTTGATGTCTGGAGTCAGTGCAGTTTGTGTGGAGAAACTGAATTTTTAACTCACTGAAAAATGAATGTATCTTTTTCTACATTTGACTTTAAGACAGGAATTCTGAAACACTAAGCTCCTCACAAAGTATTTTAGAAACTTCTTAGGAAGACAATGTTCTTATTTTTAAAACAATGACTTACTTATGATAATCAGTTGTGAGATTGGAAACCTACATAAAAATTCCAGCTGCATGGTAATGACGTAGTTGTGTACAAACTTGAGGTAGTTGAGCTCTGCAAATCTTATATCAGAAAGGTTTTTTTGTGAAAATTCTAAATTTTCAGCTTCATACTTCACTCAAAAGTGCCTCATTTTATTCTTTCTATAATTTTTGTCCTTCAGATAGCTAACTCAACTGGGCAGAAATAGCTACATCATTACCTTTTCTTGAGAGAATAATTTTTACATTTTTCATTATGAAATAATTTTTATTTTTTGTAAAATATTTTTTCCCAGTTAGGCTGCATTTGTCCAGTATGCTATATTAACACAGATACCATTTTCCAAAAATAATTAGTGGCAAATTATAACATATTCCAATGATTGCTCTTACATACTGAAGCTGACTTAGGTATTGGAGAATTTTAAACACAAGTCTATTTATGATATATTTTAATTGACTCTTAATTTAATTTTTTTATGTTATGTCTGCTATGTAATAGTGTTACATGCAAAGAATAGACATCACTTGCCTGTTGGAGTGCAGCAGTTATCCTAACAGCACAGAGTATGGATTGTAAATGAGTACCAATATTGTTACAGTCTGTGGATTGTAAATGAGTAACAATATTATGTCCTCTTGAAATTCTATTCAGGATTTCAGTTAGGCAAAATTAATAGTAAAACCAGTTTTCTGTTGTATCTGTGTGTTTACCTTTTTAAAAAAAAAAAAAAAAAATGGCAGTAATCACCTGTCTGCAAGTCACCCCATCCATACCCTCTGCCACTGTCAAAAAATCATTTAGTTATGTAAGATGATAGTCCAAATTATTTATGCCAGTTACCACAATGAAGATTCCTTATGCTTCCCTGTTGAGCTAAATAGCTTGTTCTGAGCCGTTGAGTCTAATAGCTGAAACTTTCTGCTTTCTTAATTGTTGTTAAAAATATGTGGAAGAATGGGAATGTTGGAGAATCTTTTGGGGGTTTTTGCATGCCACCCCTCTCCAGTGATTTAGGGGGCAAAAATTGTTCTTTGAAGAGCACTGCAGTTAAAGATGACAACTGTTATATCAGGAAGAAAGACCACCTGGAGTGAAGAGTCATTTAATTTCACAATATAGTATATTATTCTTTGAAGCTTTTTCTGTCAGTGGGTATGTAAAATTTCTTCTGCTGACTTTGACTTATTTGAAGGGATTCTGAAAACGCTCATCAGCCAACTAACTGTGTGTTCCTTGATTTAACGACTAAGAATAAATATTTACATATTGATGTAAAATACTAAGTTTCAGGAGATTTTTCTCTCCAGTTTTATCTCAGCTCTCGGTGTAGAAGAAAAATTAAATTTTGTAAGTAGAGAAGATATTTAAAGTTTAACTCAACATTTTTGTGGGCCAGAGGTAAATATGGCCTTCTGCAGGGTATTAATTGTTCCTGGTGTTGTCCAGTGGGAATGGGAATCTTCAACTTCGCTAGGCTCTGAACTGTATTCACAATTCTCAAAACATCGTAATAGCCTCTTGAACCCATTCTTCTCCTCTGCAAGAACTTCAAGTGCCATGCCAACTTACTTAAATAGAGACAAAACAATGGGCCTTGGTCCAAGGGGTAACAAGGAGCTGGAATGCTTTTGAAGTTCAGGACCCTAGGCTGGAGGTGCGATTTACATAAACCTCATTATGTAATCTGAATGCAGTTTCCCTTCCTGTTTGTTCAATTTATGAACCTTTGTGTCCAAAGAGAAAGAAGATAGTAAGACCTGTAATTAAGAAAAGTAGCCCCCTCCTTTTCTGAATGCACGCTCTGGTGAGGTGAGAATTTTAGATGCAGCATTAAGGGTGGAACAAAACCTGTGATTCAGGCACCTTCAGTTGATAAGAATGCCTACTCTTTTTCTTTGAAAAAGCTGCATGTTTCTTTAAACTGTAACTATGTCTAGTTCAACCTATTACTTGCTTTAAAATAAATGGTACAGAAAAGCCCAAAGTTCTTAGTAGCCATGATTTTGCTTTTATATAAACCATAGATGGCCTTTGTCTAAGCAGCTCTCATCAGTTGTAAAGCTGTCTTTGAAACAAGCAGGTTTCTAAGTGGACAGTGAGTTTTCTGATCAGAATTGCATACAATGACATTTTTGTGTTCTCAGTCAAACACTTGCTTTTTCTTCCTGTCTCATCCTCTAACCTTTTCTTAAAGCTGGTAATAAGTAGTAGCACTGGATTTGTGATAACAGTCCTGCAAGTAGAAAAGCTACTGCTATATATGCAATCCACTTGCTCATAAGATGATTGGTCATATCTACAAGTGACTTCTTATCACCAGTTATTTTAAAATTATTACCTCAAATTATAAGTGATGGAGGAATGTATTTTTCCGACTGTGTGTCACTTAGTGGGACAGGCAGACCTCTAGAGGACAACAGTCTTTGTTAGCAGTCATTTTAATTATGAAACTTAATGATGTCTGAGACAGCCTAATATTGTATGTCAGTATTTGCTTTCTGCATCTACATGTATTTGCTTTTATAATATAGAGCTTGCCTGTTGGAATAAAAATGTTAATGACAAAAATGAATGAAGCGGTGGAACACCTGGAAGAAGGCTAGCCTGTGTAATGTACTGAGGTTAAAAGGATAGCAGTGCTTGGTTTCTTCTGGTATCAGTACTACGTGGCTACAAACACAAAGGCAAGATAGTTTGTGGGTTGCAGATGGGATGTTTTTCAAAGTGAAGTTAATCACATATGTGTAGGAGATACAATTTAACATTTCAGAAATACAGCTTTCAACAAGCTCCTGTTTGTATGATACGTAATAATATGAAGGGTGTTTTGTTGTTGTTTTTGGTTTTATCTTTTTTTTCTCTGGTTTTAGACCTAGAGTTGATTTTTAATGTACTGTCTTAATAAAGGCTTGGTGTTCATAGTGTGGTTGTGTGAATTAAAATGTCAATTGTTAGAAATAGAAGTTAATGTTTTTGTCTTGTCTGCTAGCTCTGTGAGGTGACTGTGGAAGTGTCTTACTGGTTTTTTTTTGGTTTTGTTTGTTTATTTGTTTTGTTGTTGTTGTTGTCATGAAAATCATGTCCCTTGTCTGTATCAACCAAAATAGGATCTATAGTCTGTATGTTGCCAGTGAATAAACTGAAGATTAATGTGATACATTTCAGACTGTTAAATGCAGAAAGTGTTTCCATCTCGTAACTTCTAGAACAATGGTATCACCTGTATAAGTGTATATTCATTGTCCTTAAGATTAGACTATAGCAGTGAGAACTGCTTGGTTTGTCTCTTTAATCTTCTTAATCAAGTGTCAACTTTAATTCCTCCTAATATGAGAAGAGTAAATTAAACTATTTTACTTCATTTTGCTTTACAGATTCCATATTTGAAGTGTCTCTTCTAAGAAAAAATATTTTGGAATGTTTCTTCTCTGAATCCATGTGATAGAAGATCCTAGTTTATTTTGCAACTTCCATTTTTTTCCTTCATAATTGAAACCTGGAATGAAAATATGTTGGATCAGTATTGCTAGATATCATAGCACAAAGATTAAGATGTTTTGTAGCCTGCAGTGGACTGTTCTGTTCCTTCTGTCAGTGTCAGTTTTTCTGGAGAAAAGAGTCTATTAGAGCCTGGGGTGTATATTGTATGTAATTTGCAACACTGAGTAGTATGTGATCCTTTGTATAGTTTTTCTCTGCAGTGTGAGCAATTTCAGCACCTCTTGCTGCTACATTTTTGCATTAATAAGCGGTGTATTCTGAGTTCCTGGCAAATAACTGATAATACTTACAGTGTGGAAACAGAGGAATGCAGATTTGTCACCTTAGTTGTGAACAGCACTGCTTTGAGACTGTCATCAGACTGCTAAGCATACATAGATGAACTGTAGATCCTGCAGCTAAAGTTTTGTCCCTGTCCCTTTCCCTGTCCCTTTCCCTGTCCCTTTCCCTGTCCCTTTCCCTGTCCCTTTCCCTGTCCCTTTCCCTGTCCCTTTCCCT
>JAAGNO010015500.1:22260-36786 GCA_033439905.1 Ceryle rudis
ATCCTTCCTCTTGCCTCAGCCTTACATTAAGACTAATGCGGTGAGTTGAATCAGTGCTTTGATCCAGTTGAAAACTAGGGGCTTTTTTTTTTTTCCTTTTTTTTTTGGGCAGCTGGTTTTTTTTTTGAGCCAAAAATTTTGAGATGGAGAAATTTGTCTTGACTAAAGGTACTCTGATTATTCATGATTTATAAGCTTGCTTAAACTTGTGTTTGTATTTTATAACTATTTGGAAAAATTGGTTTTACTTTTGAATGTACTTCTGGCTTCAGGGGTCAAACTTCAGAAGCTGAGCATGAGTAGCATGATCAGTGCTTGTTTAGTCTATTTATGCTGTTATGATTGAGTTTGTAATTACATGTTCAATTCAGTGTGCCCTTCTGGAAAAAGTATTTGTTGCTGTTATGCAAGAGTCTAAACAAGTATTTGTATTTAGCTGATTGCATTTCTTCAGCCAATGTGCAATCTTACAAATAAAAATTCGAGACTTAAATATACTTAGCATACTAAATTAAGGAGAGCAGTTAGTCTCCTTATTTGGAACAGATTATGTTTAGAAAAAATGTTTATGAACGTTACGCACGCTTCTGTAATAGAGGAAAGGATGAAGCATTTATTGATGTTCTTTGAGTTTCTTACTGTCTCTGTGTGGGAGGTTACCCACAGATGATGTGTAAGAGAAATATCTATGAAGTTCTTTTTTTTTTTTTTTTTTCCTGCTGTGCTCTGAAGATGGATCTTTGTAGCATGGGATAGATGCTGCTTTTTCATATTTCCCATGCAGTATTTCAATGTTGTTGGACTGCTATGCTTAGCAGAAACTTAGGCATGCGAGTAATGAGGGGACTGACAGCTCACACCACTCTAGTGTTTTTCAGTCTTGCTCTTCATACGAACAAGGCAGCTTTTAAAATGCTACATGCTGTTTTTGAAGATTGAGTCTGGTGCTTTTTGAAATCCTGTCTGGCAATGCTGGATAACACTTTTCTCAATTTGAACTCTAGTGTGAGTGAATCTGGTGAATGAAGTGGACACTGGGGCAGGATTTGTGTGAACGTGTGAAAGGCTGTGATTTAGGAAAGTAAACTGGCACTGCTGTAGGATGCATGGGGAGAAAAGGAATCTGAACTTCTCACCCAGGAAGGATGTTGGAAGGTAACACCTAGTGCTTTTTAAAATTAGAGACTAGGCTTCACTGTGGAGGAATTTGAGGTACCTGAGCAGAAAATAAGATTTTTGTGTAAACGCAGACTTTTATATCTTTGTTTCTGTTCATTATGGACTTCCAAGTTCATAACAAAAAATTGTTTTTAATGATAAACATGTATGGGCACTCTCTGTCTTCACCAAGCCTGTGTCTTTGCTCTGCGAGATGTAAGTCTCCTTACTAGCAGTAAATTATAGTGATTTAAATATTTTTCTGCTGCTTATTCTCAGAACAGCTATGCCTAATGCTTCTTAGATGAAATTTGGATAAATACATGCTCAATAGATAGATTCTTGGGTGGCTAAATTGTGAGTTGTGAGCTCAGACCTGATGCTTGTTTTTTTTCCTGTAATTTCTTACAGGTAGTATTTTGAGTTTTGTCTTGAGCATTTTTGTACTGTTCTGTGTGTGATAGGCTTAGATAAATGTGGGATTGTAGCACTGATGGTAACAAACAGCTATTGTAGTTTGCTTTCCAGAATGAGTGTCTGCTGTATACTGTAATTAGTCTGGGGTAAAAGAGGACACTTGAGTTGTTAAAGTAAGCCATTTTCTGCTGCTTTGCTGTATAACAGTCTTCCAGACTGTAAAGAGAGCTTGTGTTGTCACTTCACGTGGAAGAGTATGATACAGGTTTATTCCAGTCTACTCTTCTCAAGTTGTCTAGTAGAGAGCTTCACGTAAATTGGACCTTATGCAAGTCTGTGTTTTGTTGTTGGCTTTGGGGAAAGGGTGGGGTGGGGTGGAAAGTGGCATGTCACATACCAATGGGAAAGCTATATTTTATCTCCTGCTGTGGCCTAGGACTGAGTACATATTCCTGTCTGAATATTCTGTCTCTGTCTTTGTTACTGGTGCGTGGTTTCATCTGGAGGAGTTCTGCATTGGAACAGTTGAGCATCAAGACTTACGGCTCTTTATCTTCAGTGGATGTTGCTAGGCACTATTTCTTTAGTAACTGCACCAGCATGATGGATCTGTCTTCTCGGAACCAGTCACAGTGCTCAGTACATACATTCCTTTGTAACCTTAAATCTTAGGCATTTGTTTGTGTAGTGCTTTGAGTTGGAAGATAGTGAGTATAGTATGGGGGGAGGAGGACGGTGGCTCTTGTAGCATTCACAATAGCTATGTAATAGCTGGGAATTTGAGTTTCTCCATTCCAGTGCTGTGTTTTCTCCTTAGATGTTATTTTGTGTGAGAACGAATGGGCATCCATATGGTGTGACGGATGCCTTACACAGACCAGAAATTAATATTTCATCACACCTCTGAAAAGATAATGTGTAATCTGCTATGCAGTGCTTTTACAGCAAGAAGCTCAGCTTCCTGAGAGTATGACAGCTTCCAAGTGCTTGTTTCTGTGGGAGAGAGGGTTTGGGCTTCAGACTCTGCAGCTGATAACCTGGAGTAACCTAGTTGTTGCTTACCAATCTGGGGTGGTCAGGATAAGCTGTAGATCTGATTCTAAAATGATCCTTATTTACGGGGGATATCTAAACTAACATAAAAAAATAAAGCAATAAGATATTTGCAGGCTCTGTCAACCTGGTAGCTAACTTTGAAGTAAATGTTTTGTATGGTGGAGTGTTGAGTGGGCTTGTTGGTTTGTTAGTGTTTTCATCCTGAAATGTTCCTGGAAATAAATAACTTCTTCCTTGTTAGACTACTTTGTGACAGGGTGAAAACACTGAGAGTGCACTCCCTGGCTGTGATCTCTAGTCACAGCAGCACTGAAGTCCTGATTAGTTATCCTGAAAAGTTATTTACCATAGAGTTGGAAACCCTGTTCTTTGAGGAATGGATGCAGTTTTAGCAGAAGAGTTTCTGGTTTCCATTAGTGGGGGATCTGAAGTCTTAGAAAAATAGACTGCTTCAATAGGTGGTCATAGACCCTCAAGCTAATACTCTGGTTCTTCGGAATATTTTCTTCTGCCTTGCTTCTCACATAAGGGGAATGCAAGGATTGACAGAGACAGTGGCTGATTTTTCATACATGGGTTCCCACTTTCTGCAGACATCCAACTGCAGGGAAGTATCATTGCTCTCATAAAATGGTGCTGATAGAGCAGACACTGTAGAGTGTTCTCCCTGCTGCTGAGCACTGTGAAATACCATTGGAGAGTGCTGGGGGACAGTGCTGTGCAAGGTCTGTTCCCTTGCCATGGTCTGGCACTGTCGAGGAGTTTGAAGTCCTGTACGAGAGGAGTTATGAGTGTCATGTTAGGGCAGTTCTGTTCTGATCTTTCCTGTAGAGGTAGTGCTGCTTAGCTTTTCATGATAAGTGTTGGAGGCAACTGAGATGTCTGTTGTGGTACTGGTGTATATGAGCTGCAATTGCTGTCTCTAAAGGTGCTTTTGCTTTTATTTTAGATAGTTAGAGGCTGACCTTTTCTTTAGGGTATATGATTAATAAGTACTTTTTTCTACTTCAATTCGTTAAAAAAAGAAATGAAAAAGGCTTTTTAATAAAACACAGACCACAATGTCTGCATTTATATTCTCTGCAGCAAATAACTAAGGCAGCAAAGAAAAATATGGTGTCTTTGAAGCAATTAAAGGACTAAAACTTTTCCATTTTATGGTTTGTACAATGCAATCAAAACTGGTAGTGATCTGGCATTTGTTTGTTAGACAGCTTTCCACTATAAGAGAGAGTGGTGCAGTTGCTGGTAAGACGGCCAAACTGTTTTGGCTTATTTTCCATACAGAATGTCTGCTTTATTCTGAATTATTTATAGAAAAACTAAAGGAAAATATTTAAACTACTTTTGAGAAATATTAAGACAGTTAAAGTTCCTTCTTGTACAAGAGGTAGGGCTGTATGTATCTTATCATGGGGGGAGAAGCGTTAACAGCTTTAGCACTTCTATATTCTGGGGAAATAAAAATTTGCCAGACAATGTGTGTTTTACTCTTTCAGTGAAAATCTTCTGTATTGCTTTTCAAGCAACTGAAAATCTTACTGTACGCATACTTTGAGGAAATGCAATTTGGAAACTGCCTTCTTAGCAGATAGCAGCTTGTAAAACATTGAGCTTCTGGCCCCCCTGAAATGCTAAAAGGACTTCTTCAACTGCAAATAGGATACAAAAAGTGCCTTCTCTGTATAAGAAGCAAGTGAAAACAAGGATTTTGTCTTACTATCTATTTATTTATTTAACCCCCCCAAAACTTTTCAAAGGCAATATTGGTTTCACTTGCTTGCAAGAGGGAATGAGAAACTATTTTGGTACTGCCTCTAAATTAGAGGCTTTTTAGACATACATTATGTTTCTGTGGGTGGTATTCCGTTGTAGGACTGTTTGGCAAATCTTCATTTCCCAAATGTGTGTGTCCTGACCCTGTTCAGTAAAGGCTTTGAGGTGTAATCAGTTTCCTTGGATGAAATGCCTTCAGTGTTGTGTTTTGCCCATATTGGAATCTCATTAACTTTAATGCATATTTTAGGTTTAGGAAATAATTTATGCTTCATGCATGCTTCAAACGAAGTGCTAGTGATAAACTCTTTCTCATGCTAAAGCTGTTTGGCTCTGTAAAGTAATAGAGATTTCATCCTAAAACAGGAGTAGGGGTCACTGCATGGTTTTTGGCTAAATAATGCAGTCTTACAAAATGAGTGAGCTTGACGTGTTTATTGTGGGAGAGGCTCTCATGGTATTTATTATTAAAGACTGGAATATAAGTCTAGTTTTCTTTACCACAAATAAAAAGTCAGGTGCAGGCTTCAGATGAATGAATTTTTAAGATTTTATTTCCTAAGTTAGGCTGCTTCAGCTAGGCTATTCTTGGGGTTTTTATTGCTGCTGGAGTTTCAAATGGAGACCATTTATATCTAAGGAATCTTCTGTAGAGTTTTTTAGACTATGAAATTGTCTTGACATTTAGAGGGAAGAGGAAGAATAATCTCACTGCCTCAAATATTTGAAAAAAATTTAACAACTGAGGTCTGAAGCAGTTGACTCCAGCCCTCTATAATAGACAGGTGAGCCAGATGAACATATAGTGTCATATTTCTGTGTTGTTTATAGTGTAGTACTCAGTAGAACTTCAGAAGTAATTCTATTTGTACACAAGTCAGTGTCTTAACCACAGAGTGAGTGGATTATACTTTAGAACAAAACTGCATCCTCTGTGGCACACACAATGAGGAGATTATATGGTTCTGTTTTTCTTAAATAATTGTGTGGTTTCTCTTCAGATGTAGCTGCTATAATTT
The DNA here is from genome assembly GCA_033439905.1 of Ceryle rudis. NCBI lineage: Eukaryota > Metazoa > Chordata > Aves > Coraciiformes > Cerylidae > Ceryle > Ceryle rudis. Next base: position 27,687 of record JAAGNO010015500.1, read on the forward strand.
AGAAAATGGAATAGGATTACTTTGAGAAATTGAGTCATGAAATCATGGAAAGGAATGGAGGGAAAAACCACTCCTTCCAGCTTCTCTGCATCTCTTCAGTGAGAACAGAAGGGGTTTTGATGTCTCTTGGAATTCTTAACTAGTGCATGCTCTTGAGAAGTTGGCAGTATACACAATAATGGAGAATTCTGGTAATTGGTACCTTTTCTACTTAGGCTTGCAAAGACTGATGACAGGTCTTAAAATTTAATAGCAAACCTGCGTTTGAATGTTCTTAAAGAACTCATAAGTGCCACGAGCTGCAGGGATAATGGCTTCTCTTGTACAAGACGAGGTTTTGCCAACAATGATGACTGTTATGCAGAGTCCTCAAGATTGTATTTTATGAGAGTGAGAGAAACTTGGATGGGTCTCAGCAAAATCTTTATAAGGGAGTGGACAAAATCTGAGAGAACTCCTTATTTGCTCCCTGATGTTAGATTTATGATCAGTTTTTACTCCATATCAAATAGCTGCTTCAGCTTTTGTTAAGACACAATATGAAGACCAGATTTTACTTAACTTGCCAATGTAATTAAGCCAGTATTGGGTAAATTCTTAAGCTACTTCTTGGTTTCATTTCTCTTACTTGTTGAAGAGACTGCTGATGTTGAAAAGGAAGAAAACAGTGAGCTGACTAGGGTTGGAAATTTGGAAGAATGACTTCAAGGCCTGAAGATGTTTGACTTAAATAGACACTTATAATTGTAAAGTGAAAGAAGACTTATCAAGTGTATTTCTCATATAGGCTAAAGGGATGATGAAAATTTGCCAGAGCTTGCTTGCTTGCTAGAACAACAGAAGTCTTCTCCGTTTCTTTTTTTTTTAACTTTTGTCCCCAAAAAATACATTAAGTTCTCATATCTAAATCTTTTAACCTCTTCAGCAAGGTAGAGAAACACTGTGAAGATGGAACATTGTGCTGTTTGCTCATCCTCTTACAGTTGTACATGAAATTTTTCAGGCACTGGCTAAAGACTGCTTTGCCTTATTCAAGCTATAGATGTCACAGCCTAGTGCAGCCAAGCTTCTCTCTCTTTTATTTATTAGTTTTTACATTTTCTATATGCCTCCTAATTCTGTATTCAGCCCAGCCATCATTTGTTGGAACTGATTATTATATCTCGCTAAAGGATTGCTCAAAGCAGGTGACATGAGGTGAGAGACCGTTTTTTTGCTTTGAATTGTTCAATAGTGGGTCTCTAGTTGACATTGCTAATACTAACCTGCAGTAGAGATTTCTGTCCTGGTAATCCATCTGGATTGCTTGATTGGGTGACAGTTAATTCTCCTCCTCCTTCCCCCCTCCCATGAAACCTTCTGCAGCCTTCTGTAAAGGCTCGATGTCACCTGCTTGTTCGTAAAGTATTACAGCATATAGATGTTCGTAATTATAAAACTGTCCACTAGCCCGTAGCAGGCACACTTGGAATGGTCACCAGCCTTTTAAGGGGATAGTATGAAGTAACTGTTAGTGGTATTTACTAACCTGGGAAGTCTTCTCTTCATCTGCCCATACCCCTCTGAGAGCAATTTTCATCTGGCATCCTGGAGTAGCAAAACTTCAATTACTTCTACAGAAATATCTGTTAGCGAGGAGTGGGGTGAGTACCATTATCCCATTGGTTTTCTGTGCAGTACTGGGTTGTCTTTATGGTGAAGAGGAGATGTGTTTCTCTGTGTGTGTGTGCACTCTTGAGTCATGGGCAAAGCTGAGGGAGAGACAAATTCCTTCATAATGCCATCAGCCCTTTGAGAAATTGTGGCCGGTATGCCCATTGTATCTTGTAGGGCAGCTTTTAATGAAGAAAAACCTTAATAGAGTGTATATAAAGGCAAATCAGTACTGTAGCAATGCAGCTGACATTTTATGCAGACTACTTGCTTATAAACATGTACAGTTTGACTTTTGTTGCAAGTAACAAATTTCTATGTTAGAGAAATAGCAGGAGTCTCAGATGAAACTTGGTTCTGTAATACAATCAATGTGCACAGGGTGCTGTAGTGATAGCAGATGAGGGAAATAGGTTGAGAGTTGTAGCTGGAAGACTAGGGTAACTTCTGGTGTTCCTCTCATAGCTGGGACTCTAGAAAGAAAGCAGGAAAACTGCAATGAAGGGAGTGGAAGAGAACAGACAGGAAAGATGAAAGGGAAAATGTGCCTCAGCACACAAATTGCTGAGAGCTGCCACTTTTCCTACCATGAAGAGTGCAGTTTAAAAATCATAGAATCATAGAATTGTCAGGGTTGGAAGGGACTTTAAAGATTATCTAGTTCCAACCCCCCTGCCAATGGCAGGGGCACATCCCACTAGACCAGGTTGCTCAGAGCCCCATCCAGCCTGATCTTTAAAAACTTCCAAGGATGGGGCCTCCACCACCTCTCTGGGCAACCTGTTCCAGTGTCTCACCACTCTCATGGTGAAGAAATTCTTCCTAATGTCCAACCTGAATCGACCTCTCTCTAGTTTTAATCCATTCCCTCTAGTCCTATCACTGCCCAAAGGAAGGCCACAGTAAGGTCTCCCCAGAGCCTTCTCTTTTCCAAACTGAGCAACCCCAACTCTCTGTCTGTCCTCATAGGAAAGATGCTCCATCCTCATGGCCCTTCTCTGGACACATTCCAGCACATCCATATCCTTCTTGTAATAGGGGCTCCAGAACTGGATACAGTACTCCAGGTGAGGTCTCACTAGAGTGGAGTAGAGGAGGAGAATCACCTCACTCGACCTGCTGGCCACACTTCTCTCTCAAGAGCAGCTCAGGATAAAATAGACCATCCAACGTCTGCAGCTGAAGGAACTTTTCCTATTTCTGTGAGCAGAGAGGTTGTGCTGTGTCAGGGTAATTTATAAAGCCTGAGGAGTCACATCAAAACTATAAAACAGTAGGTAAAAGCTATAGTTCTACATCAATATGTAAGCCATGTAAACTCAGTCATATACAAAAGCAGTTGACATCTTAATGTGAGGTGGAGTGTCATCTTTGAAGACTTGAAATCATATTTTCAATTATAGCATATTTTATTTTGTTAAAAAGAAAACTTCATTTAAAATGTGCGGTGTTGTCCAGAGCTAGGCTTATCTGCCTTTTTTTTTTTTTAGTCTCCTCTTTCTCCACTGCAAATGATTTATCGAGGTGCAAGAGCTGTAAAAACAGACTTGCATGTTGTCACCAGAAAGAAACCATTGTCACTGAATCCCAGGTTTCATCCAATTATTACAGAAGTTATACTAAAAATAATACCATTACAGTAAGCACTTGGAAAACTGAAAGAGAAGCTAACAGTAATTTGTGTGTGTGTGTGTGTGGAAAGCATATGCATTATGATTGTCCACCTTTTTCAGGCAGTGTAGAAAACTTTCTGTACACAAATCAGGCTTGTGACTTCAAGGGAAGAGTTTGCATTGATGCTTTATTTGTGATAGAAGTTAGAGATGCAGTGACAGCTAAAAGTGGGATTGCAGGCAAGTGAGTGGCTTTATAGTTAGCTTCATATTCTTATTTTCTGTCAAGACACTGAGTTATTTAAACACAGTTTTTTGCAGTTTTTGTTTCTTGCTTTCTAGATATTTCTTTTCAATTAAATGCACTTTACCAAGATACCAATTCTTAAGACAGTTGGGAGTAGTAAAACTTTGCTGTCTGAAGGAACTAAGGAATGAAAGATGAGATCTTGCTTCCACCACTGACTTGAGGTGGGCTGAGGTAAGGCTGTCCCTCATCTTAACCAGATGCAGAATGAAGATGAAGTGAGGCAATCAATGTGGTGCTGTAGAAATGAAAGGTTCAAAGCATGTGAGGAGGCAGAGGCTGCTAACTAGAAGATAAAATAATTTTGACTCATTCCAGAGGAAGATCCCCCTTTTCTGACAGTGCTTTACACAAGTAAACCCCCTCTTTCAGAGGTGTTAATGCCCTTTGGCAAGTGGAAGACCCTCATAGTGCAGCTCTTCTAACCTCTTTGTGTACTTGCATGAAGTTTTAGCTGAAAATTTTAAGAACTTTGAAGGCCTGACTGATGCAGCCTTATTGTGTTAACTATTAATAAATACATCACATGACTTTTTTGAGAATTTGTGGTAATGGCTGCAAGTCCAATGACTTCTGTTGATACTTAGCAAAGCTTGTGAGCACACTTGAACTTGTGAGCTCTACATAGCACAGTAAGATGGTTGATAATAACAGGAGATGACAGCTGTAGTGCTGAAGAAGGAACTGTATGCCACATGTGAAGCATGGTGAGAAGAGCCTTCATGTAGTGAGTCCTCCTGACACATGGGGATGTCTTGACATCTTTTCCTTTCAGTTGCTCTTAGTATTGACAGAGTTGATCTAGAACTTTTTGAGTGGCTGCTGTTTTGGTAATTCTCATTACAATGCTCTAACCAGAAATTAAAACCAGAAATTAAAACCAGACATGAAGATTAATGTTTTCAAAACTATTTTCAGTGAAACAAATAACTGATGACAGACAGTAGTCCACACCAGCTTCGTAGTATATTCCTAACGTGAATCCAACTTCCAGATACTAAAAAAAGCAATTTCCTTGTACCAAGATGTCTTCCTTATCAAACTGAGAAACTTGTAGTTGTTGAGAATAAATCTTGTTTTCTGAGACTGTGTGAAAAGGTGGACAACACTTTTATGTAATGTAGTGGAAAGCGTGAAAGGGGATGCACACCTCACTTCGGTTCTTGATTTATCAGAGTGCATTTGGAATGCAACTGAGATCAGAGTATATAAAAGCTACAGACTGTTAATTTGTTGGTTGTGTTATACATAAAGATCCAAGTTTGTCATGTTTTTCACGGGGATGTGGAGGCACTTGAGAAAGAGTAGAAAGTAAGCTGTCTGGGACAGGCTTGTGCTTTATGTGTGCCTTGGGTTTGCGTTGTGTGTTGTTTTTTGTTGTCGGTGGTTGTGTGTTGGTTGTGTGTGTGGTTTTTGGTTTGGTGGTGTGTGGTTTTTTTGTGGGTGGTTTTTTTTGGTTGTTTTTTTTTTTTTTTTTTTTTTTTTTTGGTGTGTGTGTGTAAGTTTGCTGCCTGTATTTAGGTATCACCTGCCATACTGGGTTCCTGTGCTATGATGAGGATCTTAGGTGTTACTAAACAAAATAAGTACATAGAAACAGTCAAAGCAGATGGTTACATGAAATCTCTTGAGAACAGAGGAGGCATCAGCAATGTAGTGAGAGCACAGTGGATAAGAGTAGTGAAATATGTTTAATCATATCTTGCTAGTATGTGGCATTTTCCATTTCTGCATCTCTGAAGAGATCAGAAGAGTTCTGAGCTGGTCTATAATGAAATTTTCATTTGAAATCAGTTCTCTAGGAATCTGCCTGTAGAACGGACATCCTTCTAAACCCTGTTGACCTTCCTTTTAAAATCACAGCAGTTTTCAAGAATGGCTTATCTGTGTAAAGAAAATCAATGGAGTTTAGTCTCTGTGACAAAGAGTTTGGATTTGTTCTTGCAGCAGTCTTGTCTGGTTTGGAAGGAGAGGATATTCTGCTATCTTTTGCTTATTGGAGCAAGAAACAGAAAGGGCACTGTATACTTCTTAGATAAGAAGGTTGATAAAGAGGTTAAGTCTTTTAAATTCTAACAACATACTTTTGTGTCTTACGTTGTTCCTGAAGATTTAAATCTATTTAAAATAACAAACAGAAAACAAACAAACAAAACCTAAACCAAACCAAACAAAAACCCAACCAAACAAAAAGAAAACCAAAAGAAAAAACTGAAAGGGGGGGAAATTAAAAAATTGATACCAGCTTTTTATTTAGGTGGAGTATTAAGTTCAAATCTGAGGATTTTTCAGGGGAAAAATTTTTGAAGTGTGAAATCAGAATCAGCCATGCAGGTAGGACAGATACTGTAAACTGTTTCCAGACTTCAGAATGACCTCCTAGATTGGTTCCTTTCAGTTGCTTTAAGAAATATCTGCTATAATTGTAATTACAATTTCTAATGGTCTAGATTCCTGAAAAAATTTTATTAGCAAAGGAAATCTATGAATGAGCAAATGGTTTGATGTTAAGGCATTGCACGCCTGGGAGAGTGCACTTCTCTATACAGTGAATCTTTTTATCATCTTCGTTAGAAATCATTGTAACAGACTGTTGCTTTAGTTGATAATGGCTTTCAGACTGAGATTTTTTTTTTTTTGAGATGCCAGCATCTGAAGGTCTGCACAGTGACTGAACTTGCACATGACATCTGCTTTAACAAGACTGTGTATTCTCAGCTTCTTGCTGATAAGGAAAGCTCTCTGCCATGAGGCTGCAAGAACAAATGATCAGCTGCGTGGTAGAAGGAATTTACCTGAACCAGTCTAGTGTCTTGTTTAAGCTGTGCTATAAAGTTTTGTTTGAAAATTTTTTTTTCTTTTAGAAAAGTTTCTAATACCCAATCAAAACTGCAGCATGTGTGAGTGTGTATGTGTGGAAAATGTACTTCTGTCTTCTGTAGGATTCTTAGGGGGATTAAAAAAAAGTAATTTCATCATTAATAAAGCACAAATTTTGCTTTGTCTTGTGCTCTAAACATGCAGAATTTCAATTTCCATTGCTGTCTATTATTAATGTATTTCCCAGACTGGAAGATAGTTCTTGAATTTTTAGGCTAGCATGGACAAGACTTGAAGAGTTGCCTCTCTTGCTTTTTTTTAATAGACTAAATAGATTAAATTGTTTGTGAATTTCACTTAAGTGTGGATCTTCAAATGTTTTCATTTTTGCCCCCCCCTTTTTTTTTTTGTTGTTGTTGAATTGAATCTCATTTCCATCTTTGAGCTGTGTATTTTAGAAATACTACTGACCACAGTATTTTACTAGCAGTTGTACTAGTAATACAACACTTTTAATCCTATTTGCTATTGTCTATTTATATTCTCGAGGATAAAGTCAGCCCCTTTGACCTTGCAGCACGGAGCTTTTCTAATTCAGGTGGGAAAACAGACCAGACTCATGTGCCTAAAATTGTTAGACAGGTATGTCAAGGCTGACCTGTTGTCAAGATTGTTGTATGTCTGAGGCTAGCTACTGCAAGTATATTGTTCATGTGGTCTGAGGGTTTTTTATTATTATTATTCTCTTTGTTATGCACCACTCCCCTCCACAAAGCTGTCTGGAAGTAAATCAAGGTCTTTCTGAATTAAATAACTTCAAAGTATTTAAAGTACTGGCTAATGGCTGGCCATCCCTCCTTAGCCAAAAAGTTCAGAATTTCATCTAGGCCTCTTAATAGTTTTCTGGAAGCTGGGGTCTGTGTTACTTGTGCAGAATTATCAATTTCAACTTCTTGTAAACTTATCCTGCTAGAAACAATCTCCGCACACTACAACCCCCAGCCTCCACCTGATTAGATCTTCCATTAGCACCACATCTCTCTTTGGCTGAACCCTTCAAGTCTTTCCAAGATCACTTTCCTTATGCCTCTTTGTGGATTTATAGTGATGTTCCACTTAGAAACACCACCCACAAGACTGACAGTTGCCAGCTTAGGTGGTAGTAGCGGTTGCTGGGAAGATAATCACATAGAACATAACTGCATGCGTTATTGTTGTCCTTGATACAGCCACAGGCTGTGATGCCTCTCAAAAGGGTCAGCTGGTTTGTCATGTGAACCTGCACTGTCGTTTATGGCTTCACATTTGTGCATTGACAGACCTATGTTTTTGTACCCTGCAGCTAATCCAGTTGACTCTGTATTGTTGAAAGGTCTTTTTAGTTATTTTCTATTCCCTCTGACTTCTGTTATACCAGTCACTGAAACCATCCCTGCTGGCCCTTGCTAAACTTGCTCACTGTGAGTTTTCTGTATCTTTTATGGCCTGCTGGCCAATTGATTTGATACTGTCTTCCTTCATGTTATGAAGAAACCGTCAAAAGCCTGCTGAAAGTCTTACATTAGCAGAATTACCGTTTTCAACTGATTGCCAAAGATTACTGTTTCTAGAGGGATGAGTTTGTACCTGTTTGGTTAAAAATATGTTGATTTGGTATGAATGGGCTTATTTTACCAAATCATAAAACAGTATGTTTGGAGACTGAGTGTTTCAACCTAGAAGACCCTAAATGTGTGGTTCACTTTTGTAGAAGCATGGCTTTTCTCCAATACCACAGAACTTTCCTGATATATTTTTATTTCCTTTCACTTCTAATTCAATAGCATTGAAATAAGCAGTAGTTGTAGGATTTGACTGAGGTGGAAGAATGTTCAGAGCCAGGGTATTTATGCAGAATAAAAGATGTGTGGGGGTTTTGGTTTTGGGTGTGGTGGGTTTTTTTTGGTATGGTAGTGGGGTTTTTGGTTGGCTCTTTCGCAGGGTGTTTGGGATTTATTTTTTTCCTTCCTTTTTCTCTTTTTGTGTGTATGGGTTTTGGTTTGTGTGTGGTTTTTTTCTTTTTGTTTTTGGGTTTTTTATTAAGGTTCAAACTGTACACTGGCTTTTTCAATAACTGGAATCAGGAATGTTGCTTCTGTTGAACTGTTAGTCGCAATAAAATTGATACATAGGCAAGCTGTCATTTAATAATATGCGCTACAGAAGTGCTTGCGACTAATTGAGATTGGGTTCCCAAAATGTTAGGCATTGTACACAATATTAATTCATGCCCATGACATCTGTGTACAGGCAAGACAAAACTAAGGTAGTTCATGAAAGCATAAACAGAGTGGTCATGTAGTGCAACAGGCATGTTTGGTAGGCAGCTGCTCTACTTTCTGGTCTTGATTAATTGTGGGCTTGTTATAGTTGAAGTCCAAATAAATCCAAAAAGGGATTTTATTAAATATTTATTAGAATAGGAAAGCAAAACAGCGCGCTGGGCGGCCAGGGAGTCGCAGCTCCAACAACGGCTCGCGCCCCCCCCCAGTCGTTCTGGCCTTTTATACGGTTTTGCCGCAAATGTAACAATATACTATTACATATTCATTTTCGCCTATACATATGTATCATCTATCCCCGCTTCAGTAGCAGATGAGGTCTCCTCCCCTTTGAGCAGGTGCAGTATTTTCTGGTGGTGGTCGTCAGGGGTCTTGAGGATGAAGTA
>JAAGNO010015500.1:58468-73418 GCA_033439905.1 Ceryle rudis
TCTAACCATGGGGTGTGATCACTGCTGGAAGCAGACACTGCCTGGGAAAACAGGCTGTTAACTTCAGACAGTGCAGTTAGTTAGAAGAATTAGCTGTTAAGTAAAATCACTGAACAGAATTAGTTCTGTTTTCACTCAAACCAGGACAACTGCTGATTCCTAAATGAAACTTAACTACTTCAGAGCTTCCCCTAGGCCTCATACTGATGAAGAGTGCAGCAAAGGGGTGAGTATAATGAGTAAAGTCTATGCTGATAGTTACATGCCCATGAGAACAGCATAATGGTGACTGGGTCTCTCTTCCACAGAGCAATACAGAATCAATCGACAGATCTTACAGGAATGTTAAAGACTCTTAGTTATATTTGAGTTCAAAAATTAAGCTTCTGGTTTTGGAATGGTTTGCCAGGTGAAGTTTTGCTATATATATATATACTTGAAGTGTTACCTTTGCAAAAACATCCTCATTTGATTGTTAGAAGAGACTATGGAGTGAATCCTTGCTCTTAAATATAAAACCTGCTAATTCTATGCCTTTGTTCTTAAACTATGACAGTGTGTATCTTCACAAGGAAAAATACTTCTAATAAGTATGTAAATGTAAGTGGGCTGTCTTTGATTTTTCTAGTTCCTTTGCTCCCCCCCCCCTTATTTATTTTTATTTTTTTAATTCAACTTGCTGCCTTATTTTATACATCTCATTGTGCTGGGCCTTGCCTGAAGTCATCACTGCTGTCCTTATTTTGACAAGAATGCAAGCAGAAGCAGCCTTAAATGACTGAGAATCTTCAAAAACATTGCAGGCAGTAGCTTCATCTGAATTTAATGAAATGGTTTGGGCAAAAGTAGAAATCTGAAGAATGATATGGCAGTCAGGGTTCAGCAACAGCTATTGTGGCACAGTTTCCCGAAGACTGGTCAAAGGCACTCAAGGACTTTCACTGTTTTGAGCTAGTTGAGGCCTCTCTGCACTTATATTTAGGTAAGACCAATGCTGAACCTCAGCTTGCAGGTTTGCAGGGAAGGCAGGTGTGAAGTGTTCCTGATTTCAATTCAGAGGGATGGTAGGGAAGTGCTCCAGATGTGAACTGAGAGGCTACCGCCTACCCTGCTCATTTTACCTGATTAGCTAGGAAATAGTCCAGCATTCCTTAGTGTATTCACACCAAAGTCTTCAAAACTGATGAGTGTTTTTTGGGGGTTTTCTTTTTCATCAGTGCATACAAAACTTGATATTCACAGAATGTTAGTGTATACAATGTCTTATTTCTTACTGAAAGACATGGGTGGGTTTAATTACATATCCTCTCCATCAGCAGCCACTGTTACAACTCTGGCCGCTATGTGCCATTTATCTTCCCTTCATGCTAAACTACTCACCATGAGCTGTCTCTGAGGCCTCTGAGTAAAAAAGAGACACAAGAAATTAGAGCCTGTTTTATCTGAAAGGGCTTGGGGACAGCTTACAAGTAGCAACTGATACAGTAGGGTTGATGCAATGCTGACCTCAGGTGAGGAGCCCAACAGTGTGCAGATGAAGATGATGACCTCTGTAGCTGGCCCAGCTGTAGCAGTAAAAGGACATCCCTAAATTAGGCACTCAGAGTCATTCAGTCAGTTCTGAATAGCCTGAAGCTTAGATGTTATTCCTACCGAATAGGTTAAGTGTCTCTTATTTAGCACTGATGAATACCTGAGACAGCTCAGATCAGGCAGTCTCTCCAGCTGGTGGGGCTGGCTGTGCCATACAGGCCTCAGATTTTGTTTTCACTTCATCAGACCAATATTGGTAATAAAAATAAGACCTGATGCAGATAACTGAAGACTTTTTTTATGTGAACACTTCCCCTGCTTTTATTTTGGTAATGTCTTAAATCATTCTTTAGAGACAGACTTTATTTGCCATACTTTTCAAATGGGGGAATAATAAGCACTTGCAACTTAATTGGACATATAGCTGCAGAGATATTTTTTTCTGAGTACTTTTATGTCCCATAATGAACTGGTATTTTATAACTTGTGATGGTAATGTATTCCATATGCCTTCCATCACTGTATTTATTTAATAGAGTTTGAAGCCTTCGCACGAGGTGGGATGTCAGTATGTTGTGTACCTGGAGCTTTCTTGGCCTGCTTGTGGTGAGGTCTTAGTTCTTTAATATCATGGAAACATCTCTGGTGTCTCATCTCTGCTTCCTACGAAGCAGTGTAGGGTTTGTGGTTCCAATGACAGTCCCACCATTTCAACCAAATGCCCTGCTTTTCTCTGTCCTTGTTTGAAATGCCACTGGTTGCCCTCCAGGACTTGGGACAAGCTAAAACTGAGAGGAATTCAACCGTGAATGTCAAGATAGTCAAATGAGTAGTCTGCACATAATTCCTTGAGGCATCTCCTCTAATGCCTCATGAAGAACAAAAGTCCTGTTGTAGGGGTGCTTAGGGGTTGCTGTAATCTTGGAGTCCTGACAGGAATGAAAAACAATCTTTTTATGGTTATTGTTAAAATACTGAATCTGCTCAGTTTGAGCTTAGCATTTGAAAAACATTTTCTGGTATGCAATTTTTATAGATGTTCTGGCATATTTGCCTTTGCTCTGATCAAGGCAACAATAATTATAAGTTTTTGGCAGGATTCATATATGTGTTTCAAGTCACAAAGGACCTTCATTAACCATTTTATCTGCACAACTGTCAGCTTCAGAGTATTATCAGAGGCCCCTGTGAAAACTCATCTACTCCCTTTGGGTATAGTTAAAACTGAATAAAAATCTAAATGTGAATCTTGTGCAGTCTTTTAAATCTCGAATGGGAGATCTGTGAGACTGAGAAATGTAATTCCAGAACTGCTATTGCACTTACTGAAAATGATGCTTCCACTGTCACTGGTAGGTTACCTCAGAACCAACTGATTTTTGGTTATAATGCTATGTTTATGCCGTAATTGTGAACTTTGTTCCTTAGCAGAGAGGCATTGTAGTGAAGTTCAAATTGTCCCATCTCTCTTGTGAACTTGGCCAGGGGGGGAGTAATTTGCCTTCTCATTTGATTATTTTCTAGGCCATAGAAAAGGCAGGTACACTTCTGAGCTCTTTCCTTGTCCTTCACTCCCCAGGATGTCAGGAATGAGTGCTCTTGGAGCTGTGCAGTGGGGTGGAGACCCTGCCACCTGCTGCTTTCCTCCCTGAAGTGAGGAACAGACAGTGTTAGGGTTGCTTCACAGTGTTGCCAAGTCCCATCCTGCTTCTGTTGTGTCAGAGCTTGCTGTCATTTAACTATGCTCTACTGGCAGCAACTATGTGAACTCTTTAAACCTGCAGGCTCTCCAAGCTTATCTTTCAGTAGGCAAGGCTGCTTCTTGTCAAACAACTTTTGCTCACAGTTACCTGCAAAAGTGTGGATTTGTGACTCTGGTTCCACAACTAGTTGGTATGTCCTTGAATAATGTCTACTTAAAATAAAAATCAGACACGGGCTTTTGACTCCCCCGCCGCATGATAGTAGAACACTGATACTACCAAATCTCAATGATGACCTTTTAGCAAGAATAAAACTAAATATGTGAGCAGATTGTGTCTCGGGCAACAGCATGTGATCTAATACTAACCATGGACGTTTCAAGTTACGGAATGGCAGAATTGTGGAAGAGCTCACGATGGAAGACACCTTGAAAGATCCGTCTGGTCCAACCAGTTGGTTGGTTACATAGTGAAGTAGACAAGAATGCAAAGAAAGAAACCATTTGTTTTAATGAAATAGGCCCAATATTCTCTATCTGTATGTTCTCATCAGGAACATTCTAGCTTTTACATAGCAAGGGGTTAGTACTTGGTGGGGAAAAGCAGCTGAAGTCCCTAGAGTTTGAAGAGGCTGTTGTTTAAACTTTTTTTTTTTTTAAACTTTTTTTTATTTGAAGTAATAACTAAGGATTCTTACCCTGGTAATTTTCCTATCAAACCTGAATTTTGAGAGAAAACACAGTTCATAACTAGCATGAATACTTCTAGTGATAGCTCTGTTCTGGCTTTTCTAGTAAATATTTACTGATGATACTAATTGTTATTGACTTGGATCCTCTGTGAATTTATATGAAATCTGAAGATCTGCCTTCTAGAGACTTCTAAGTAGTTTTACAGGTCCAGCTGTGCCTGACTTCGTGTAGCTAGTCTAAGAAAGCCTCGTTGGTCCTAGAAAGCAGGTTTCTCAGTTTCTGATTCCCCTCCCCCCATTCCCCCATTCTGTCATTTTTGTAAAGACTATTTTTTCAGCACCCTTGCTGAAGTGTAAACACCCAGTGTGGTGGTTTTACCACTACATGTGGTACTTCTCTGTTGCTCTTGTATGCTGTCATGTTTCCTGTCCTCTTCGCCACAGGACTTTAGCGGGATCTCGTCATCTTTGTTATCCACCATGATCATGAAGAACTTGTTGGGGTTTTGTGTTTTCCGGGACACAGGTCTGCCCATATTAAGTAGGAATTATGCCCTTTTTTCCTGGATGGGTAAAGTTGCATTCAGCTGTATTAAAATGATAAATAAACCTGACTCTCTAAGGCATTGAGATTGTGCTTTCCAATCCTAAGGGGTTCAATCAGTAGTTGGGTTGTGCTTTTCCAGAAAAGTTAGACAGCATACAGCCAGAAACAGGCCCCAGAAGATGACAGCAAAACATCATTTTTGAGGTGAAACTGCTCACAGCCCTGACAACTATTCCTTATACAACCATATTACTAATACTTAACAGGTACTTTTTACTCTGTTATGGAGATGTTATTTTTTCTGTCTGTGGTTAATTCTTTAATCAATGTTTTGTGGCATGGAATACATTGTACAAGCTAGGTAAATTATCAGGTAATAATTAACTTTATCAGCCAGGTTTTTCTAAATGTAACGTTTGATTTGGCTTTTGTGTTTAATTAAGTTGGAGTTGCTCTATTTTACTCACTTGCAGTCCCTATCAGTCTTTATCTAGCTTTGTGTAGAAAGGATTTCCTGTTTGCCTCTATTCTGTTGGACAAAGTGTTTATCCACAGCTTCTGTTGTTAGATTTGAATTTGCTTGACAGTGGGATTACTGCTTTCTTGGGCACCTGTTTTTGTATCAAAAGCCAATACTTTGTGGACATTAAAATTTCAGTCTTTCAGCTTCAAGCAACATCTTCCTGCAGATTCAAACCGGCAGACATTGGTAGCCTAAATGCTAGTGTTTATTAGAGCAGAGCAGGGCTTGAGGGTAGCTATGCCAAGTCTTGGCTCATTAAACTGGCAGGAAGATTCAAGAAGGCTGCTTTTAAAGATAAGAGCAAGAGTTGGCACAGGGTAGGTGGGGGTAGGTGGCAGTGGGTAGTCTTCTATCTTCCATAGGTAATTTGAAGGCAAGAGCAGATTCACTAAGACAATGAGCTGCTGTACAAGCAGGAGTAATAGCAAGTTGGAGTAATAGTGTGCAGCACTTACCACTGCTGCAGTTTAATTGGCACTGGTCTGGAATACTGGGGTTAGAAGACAGGATCAACTCTCTGCTTTTTGGGAGTCGTAACTAGACATTAATTCATTGATTATCTGTGGTTTTTTGGGTTGTGGGGTTTTTTTGGGTGTTTTTTTGTTTGTTTGTGGGTTTTTTGTTTGTTTGTTTTTGTTTGTGTTTTGTTGTTGGTTTTTTTTTTTTTTTTTGGTAAAGATTAGTGTAGGAAAATGAGTGATTTGTGATGCGGAAGCTATTTGGAATTAATGTAGCCTTTAGTTTGTTTATCCGGGGGAGCTCCCTTCCAAAGTGTCACCAAAACTATTGTTTTTACAGAAATTTGAACTCGTTTAACTTGCACATGATTACCTCTTGGCTCTGTTTGCAAAAGACATGGTATATTTGAGTGACTTAGATCAGGGCTGGATGGTTTAGGGTTTGATATAGGGTAACTTGATGTAGATAAATACTTCAGATTAGAACAAATACATTGTGTTTCTTCCCATTTATATCCCAAAAGAATGTGGTCTAATTGGTAGTCTTGCTAATAATCTGAATTATTATAAATAGCAAATCCATTGTAATATAGACAAAAAACCTTCACTCTTTCCAAAGCTCTTCTCAGACTGAAGCAGCGTCTTTGCGGGTTTCATCTAGGTTGCATCTGTTTACATTGTGGCTGAGTGTACTACCTCTGCTGTGGGGTTTGGACTGAAAAGAATGGGCTGAGAGAATAGGAACTGGATTCTGTGGGAAGCTATTGAAGCTACTCAAACCATGACCTTAAGAATGGGTAGAAGAGATATGGAAGCACAAAGATGAGGGTCAGCATGCAGTACATCACCCCCTTTTGCAGTTACCAAGCAGTTAACGTGAACTCGTCAGTAACCAATTACTGTGGAGGATGAACATCTCATTTCCAGATCCCATAGATGAGTCTGGTACCATTAATTGGTACTTCTCTGAGCTACTGCAGCCTATTTAATGTGGTCTGCTTTCTATGATACCAACCAGTCATATACTTCTGCCTATGAAAGAAGCTGGTACTAGATTACCTGTTTGCATGCTTTTAAAGCTGTGTTTTATTCATTGTGTTGTAGTCTGTAACTTGAAAACTTGCTGGTAAAGTCTCATGATGACTTGAGTGAAAGAGGCAAATTTCTGATTAAGTGGATGCTTTTGTTTCTATTTCAGGAAAGCCCAACAGCATTGGCAGCTCTGAAAGGATTCAGCTCTCAGGAATGTACAATGTTCGAAAAGGGAAAATACATTTGCCGGTCAACAGATGGACAAGACGCCAAGCTATCCTTTGTGGAACATGTCTGATTGTCTCATCAGTAAAAGAAAGCCAGACTGGAAAGATGCATGTCCTTCCTTTAATTGGTGGAAAAGTAAGATATTTTATGTATTTGCCTCCTTAACCCTTATCTCTTTATGCATAGAAGACTGCATTCAATTAAGATAATTCTGATCCCCCAAAAGCTTGTTTTTGTAAACGGGATTATCCAAGTACATAAATGCCTTTTGATTACGGCCAGAGTAATATTAAACAATTTGCAGTGTTTGGATTAAAATGCTAAATAAAAGCAAGGGATACTCATTCAGTTTCTTTTTATCGTATTAAGTGGTTTATATGTGCAGCAGTACACAGCCAAAGGATATGTGCAGCTGTATTGTCTATGTTCTGTACCATGCCACCTCATCCAGGTTTTGTCTGTGTTGGTTGGGGTATTCTTAAAATCTGACAATTAGCCAATAAGGGCATGGGTTTATTCTGAATGTTAAGGTTTTTTGAATGTTCATCACTGTATAGAGTACAGGTCTGTTGCAACAAACTTTTTTACGTGCAAAACAGAGAAACGAGTTGGTTTGTTGTTTGTTTTGGTATTTTTTTTTTTTTTTTTTCTGAAATACAGGAGGTCCAGTCTGAATACTGGGAAATTTATTTTATTCTCTGTCAGCATGACCAAGCACTGTCAAAGGTTTCCCAGAGAGGTTGTGGATTCTCCCTCCTTGGAGCTATTTAAAAGTTATCTGGACACAGTCCTTGTTAACTGGCTGTAGGTGGCCCTGCTTGAATAGGGGGATTGGACCAGTTGACCCTCCAGAGGTCCCTTCCCACCTCAACTATTCTGTGAAACTTCAGTAAAGACAGTAAGATTAAAACATTAATATTTTGGTCTAAATAGTGTCTCAGAACACTATTATTGGCTTGATTTCCAAGGTAATGGGAAGAGAATAATCAGCTTGAGGGTGAGTTTGCGCATGGAGTAGTGCTGCTTTACCTTGCATGCTGATAAGTTTGATTCTTAAGAGCCACTGGAAGGGAAACAAGCTTTACAATGTTATATATGCAGACTAGAGCTGGTTCATTAATATCCTATACTAGCAATGTGGAAAGTTGTGCTGCCTTCTAGGAGCTTTTTCATGATTCTTCAACTCTTCCCTGGAGGTACTGAGGTAAAGACATTGTCCATTTTTAGCAGTAGTGAGTGAACTCTGACAGTGAATTGTTTTCCTGGCTGTAGCACACTGGAGAGGACATAATTGAGGTCCCCTTATGCCTTCTCTTCAAGATGAAATGCTTTGAGGGTTTTTTTTTTTTTTTAATTTAAAAAGAGAAGAGATTGTGTACCTTTTTTTTTTTTTTTTTTAGTTGCTTAATATAGAATTTCTAAGTTGTTTCTGCACAGAAGTGCCTTGTGTAATGTAAAACATGCAGACTGTGTTAAGCAGAAAGTTGACAACAAATTTTTAAAGAAAATGAGAACCAGGCTGAGAAAAATGTACTGAGGTCTTCTGCTGACAAAGCCTGGGAGGGGGATGCTTGGCACCGAGCTAAGTGTTTTTTATCACTCAGAAAATATTCTTCCTCAACCCCATAAATACTGTGCTTCCTGGTTTGCAAAAGCTTTCCAGAATGCGGTGCTGAAACATTGAGACCATAAGTTGTGTGGGACTTCTTGTGTATGGTAACAGAATGATGTATTCTGGGTGTTTTTTAGCAAGTTGAGAAATGCCAAATAATTTAATTGGGTTATAGGAGAAGCATTTTAAGCCTGTTTTTAATAATGAAGATTATAAACTGTACTGCTTTAGGTTCTATAAAGACAGACTTAAATGTGTTTCACTGGGAAAGCTTTTATGGTGCTCAGTCTTGCTTAAAATGTTGATATTCTTGGTGTTTTCCTCCTTTGGTTCCTTCATTCTTCTGTTCTCATTCCTTGCTTGTGTAGATTTCATGAATATTTGATAGCCAAGATCCAGCTTGAGTGTTTGAGAGGGTTAGTTCAAGTCTACTTGATGAGGTCCTCTTGGTCCTCTTTAACTTTGCCCTGGGGAGTTCTGGAAAGAGTCTTTTGATTCTTGTTCCTTAACTTACTTGTGTCTTTACTGTAGGTGGAAGAAGTGAAAAAGCACCAGCACTGTTTAGCATTTAGCTCCTCTGGACCTCAAAGCCAGACCTACTACATTTGTTTTGATAACTTCACTGAATACTTGCGATGGCTTCGACAAGCATCGAAGGTGAGAATAATGCTAATTCCTTCCTGAATGGGATGTTCATAGTGTTTCCCCTGGTTCTGTCCTCTCCCTGCAGCTATACAGTCCCTCTTGTGGGTCCATTGTTATGAACTGCTGTTGCCGTTGTTAGTGTTGCACAAAAACTCAGTTTGAGAGCTCTTGGTAGCAGGCAATAGGGAGATGAATTTTTCTGCGTTTATTCTGAGACTTCTTTCTATCATGGTTGTGTGAACAAAGCTCTGTGATGGACTTTCTCCCTTTTCTCGTCTTCATCCAGCTGGACAGATGGAGTGAGATCATTAGAGCAAAAAGGATGACAAATATAACTGTCAAAATTTCAGTTTAATAAAACCTAAAATAGTGTTGGATTTTTTTTTTAGTCATTCCTTATGAAGAGCCTAAAGATTAAATTGCTAGAGTTAAGGATTTTCTTTCTTGCTTGGTAATGTTGCCAAATCTCTCTAGTTTAACTATTCAATTTTGGGAATTTTATTAAGCAATCATTAAAAGTCAGTAAAAAAAAAAATTAATTTACTAAGTAAAGCCTTTATAAACCAAACTTTATACTGTGCTTAGAACACAATTTATGGGAAATTGGATCCTGCATTATTTTATTTCACTCTTCAATTCCACTTTGTGTTATTGAATGATTGTTTATTCAGTTATGTGTTTTATCTTTTAATCCCTGCCACTTTTTTGGTAAATCCTCTCTCAAGTAATTTGCATATCTTGAGCCATTGTATTTTTGTATTTTTAACATGCAGGTTCTTCTGCTGTGCTGTCAGAACTCTCTCTTTGGCTTCCTAGTTTGGCCTAAACTGTCCATTAGTTTTATACTCGATAGGACTGTCTGTTCATGCTCTTGACTATTTTAAAGCAACTTGGGTTTATGTAGCACTACTTAAAGATATTTATGGCACACTACATCTGTTCTGGTTTTTTTTTTTTTTTTTTTACATTACAAAAAGAAATGTATTATCCAGCCTGTTGCCAGCAGTACAGCCTGAGTTGTGGGCTTTTTTAAGAGGTTTGATTATTATGTCAAACATTCTTCAAGTGTAACTATTACACCTCCCAACACATGCATCATTTAAAATGTCCTTTAGTTTTTATTTTCTGGTGAGTTCTAAAATTCCTATGGAAGACTCTCTTCTGGGATCGCAGCTCAGGTCTGTTTATCCTCAAAGTAAAAATGTCCAAGGTGTGTTTTATGAGAAGGTGAGGCATGGTCTTTCAAGTTTTTGGATTTTTGCTGCTTTGTGGCCCTCTTCGGGAGAGTAATGCCCTTTCATCTCCAGGGGCTCTGTCATCAGATAAATGAAAGGCAAATCTAATGACTGAGAAAAACAGTGGAAAACAATGAACTTCAGAAGCAGAGCTAAATGGCCAGAAAGCTTCTCTGAATTACTGGCAGCATAAGCTTTTTCTGTGCCATGCTGTGCTTCTCTCTTTCTCTTTGGTTCACTCAAATGACTAACAGCATCGGGACGATAGCCAGCATGAGAACATATACCCTTGCACTCATGGTAACCTCCCATTTTTCTTATGTAAGAGTAGGAAATAATTACATAGTTTAAAGTGTCTTTTCAGACTGTCAGAACTGAAGAAGCTTGCTGTGCTATTTTTTATTATTAAAACACGCTTCAAGGCAAAAATTGATGCTTCACTTTCCCCAACATCCCAGCCCCAAAAATTGAGACTCAGTGTTCTGGATTCGTGGATTTTGAAACGGTAGTTCGTCACTTCAAGTTGCTTTTTAATATTTGGGGTTTCTGTCAGACTGAAAAACAGAGGCAAGCGTGATCGTATGAAAGGCATTTGTGTGGGAAGTACTGTGCAGTAACAGTGTTTCTGAAGAACGGAAACAGAGAAACTAGTAATGCTGAAAAGTAACTCTAATTCAGCTGATGCTGTTTGTATCCAAGTGCTTAATTGTAAGGTGCATCATCCCTGATTTACATGCACAAATAAATGAGAAGTTTCATCTTTAGTTCTGTAATTCAGAAAAGCTAGTGCTCTCACACAGGAAAAAACCACCAACATTTATATGAAGTCCTCTGCCTCAGAACTTTGGAAGCTATTCAAGATCAAAGTCAAAATATTCTTGCTAACCAATAAAATACCATGTAAAGCATTGTATGTCTAAAGACAAATCTAGGAAGGGAGGTGTTAAAGCACTCTAACTCTGAGCTTCAAGTTGCATGTTATGGGCATTGTTATCGCATGATGCTTACAGACTCATCTTTAAATGTGGTGTTGTATAAAGTACTTGCACTTTTGTAAATTATTATGAATAATATTTAAGTCTGTATATTTAAATATAGATGTTATTTAATGGCATTTGTTTTGAAACTGACATCTGCATTAACTTACGTTCAGTGAAAGGTTTTTATGCAGTCCTTCAAGCTCCTGATGTATGCCGCTGAAAACGGAGGTTTCTGATACTTACAAGTGTAATGAAATCTTTAATTATCCATTTTAATGCAGAAGGGAATCCCTAGCAAAAGATTTCATGAAAATTGCTCAATTCAGTTTTTAGCTATGAAAAAAAGTCATGTCTGTCTTCTCTGTCTTTCAAAAGATCTAGAAGATGATCTTATTTTAACTTTTAAATAACAAGCTTAATCTTGAAAACAATTCTTCAAAGAATGCTTGCTCTGCAGTCTTTCTCCCTACGCATATTAGCAATGTTGACTTTTTTGTAGTGTTCCAGAATGAGATCCTAAAGCGTCAGTCCTGCAATAAATGTGTGTTAGAGGTTTGAATTCATGCAATAAATATATGTATGTTAGAGGTTTGAATTCATGTTTGAGCTCAGTTTAATTAAAAATGAGCATCTCTTCTCTATAATCTGATTCATTCTAGCAATAAAATCTATTTTAGCCAAGACAGCTCTTGTGCTCTGCTGCAGTAAATTTTCAGAAGGCATTTGTGAATAGGTGTTAGGATTGGTTTTCCTGTATGTGAGTGTCCTGAGGTGAACAGAACTCTTGTTTTTAGGATGGGCTGAAATTACTGCACAAATACTGACCTAAATATTGAACTTGGTGACGTACTCAAAATAGGCCATGTTTAGATATGCTGATTTACCCTGAAACAGCATTTTTTTTAAGGCTGGAAATGTGGCACGTTAGTTAATATTGATAGTTCTATACCACAGTTTATTTCTTACCTTTTAATTTTAAAATACTGAACTCCTAATTAAGGAAGCTCAGAAGGAAAACAACAACAAAAAATTTTGGTCCTTTGTGATCCAATTTGTTCATTTGTTGCCAGATGTTGAAAACTAAGCTTATACAACTGGGATTGGGAAGAAAGGGACATCTTCATGGCCTTAAAGAATTTTGTCTGCATAAAGATATGGTGGTTCTGGAACTCACACAGTTACTTGTGGAATGATTCTGATATGCCACTGTTCACTACTTGAACGTCAAATGCAGGAGGACAGGCAAAGAATGTGAAGTTAACAGTGAAGAGGACATTGCGAGAGCTTTCCTCATTTGCCACTTCCAAGACCTAAAAAGTACCATAAACATAACATATGTAACTGAGTAGAGGAACTGCTTGTTGTGAGGCTTGTATTTGGGGTGTGGTGGCAAGCTCCTGTTGCTCGATGCTTCTAATGCTAAATGTAGTTTAACTTTTTTTAACATGTGAAATTGCTGTGTAATTGTTGTCTGCTACAAATCCATGGCATAGATGATTTGCCAGGAGTAAAAAGTATTATCAGTCCTCTGTGTTTTAAGGCATACAACTAAAATGGGATATCCATGTCTGCTTCAAATTCAGTATCACAGAGCTTAAGCAGAGATGTATCACAGAATTGTATTGGAAATGCTGTGCATCCCTGGGCATGCTGAGAGAGTTTATCTGACCTTGCAGAACTACTCCCCTCTCAGGTTTAGAAGTGCAGGAAGCATGTCGACATGTTCATGCGACAGTTATTTCCTGCTTTAGTGCTCAGTTCAACTGGGCAGGTAGAGGAAGAGAGGGAATGAAGGACAGGGGCTATAAATAGTGCATGACAGCCTCATGTAAGCTGCCGGTCTATAGCTGTAGAGATAGGTAGAGATGTACCTGCCGAATGTGTGTGCACACCATTGACTGCTTCCCAAGCTGAGTTGCACAGGTATGGCTGTAGCGACACCATGTTTAGTGGGGAATAAGCTGTTGTGTGGGGCTTAGGTGCCAGGGTGGGTTTACACTTACACACAAAAGAACCCTTCTGTTTCACATATGGGAATATATATTGTCTCTTGCATGCCTTTTTATTTTCCCTTCCTTGTTTCAGTCACATTTGTCTTCAGGTCTGCAGTGGTGGAAATACCTGTGATGTTCCAGATGAATGTAACCTGCTAGGAAAAAAAGAGAGGTTAAATTATGTCGGTGTACATTATGTTTAAAAAGGACTAAAAAAGCAAGAAGAGCTAGATCAAGGGAGAGGGGTGTGCTCCCACATTGGTCTTAATCTTACCGCATCAGTGCAGAATGCTCTCTTCAGACATTTATTTGCACTGTGAAACCATCAGAAAATAACAACAGGTTTGAACTTTGTTTATACTATACACATAAGTAATACAGGAGCCTCTACACTAGTAGTCTCCATCTTTTCTCAACTTGTGCGGAGACCTACCTGAAGCAACAGTGTAAAATTAACTTTTTTTTTTTTTCTCTAAGATTACCCAGTTCTGACCAGCTGCCTCAATCTTCTAGCTACTTTTTTAGTGGAAGTTTGACAATTGTGTTTGGAGACTATGTTGTGAAGCATGAGCCTGAACTATGCGAAGAAGTTGAAGCTGATCCCTGATTCTAGTAATAAGATTTTTGTTTCTGCTGAGGAAAAAAGGTCTGAGTTCTGACTGCACACAAGCTTAGTATTACAGACCATATTTATATAAATAAAATTTACAGAATGTAAAACTTAATTCCTGAACTTCATTGCAGTTCTGCAAATATATTTCCGAAATAGAAGACTAAGATGATCAGCTTGTGCAAGTGTTCTACAGAAGCAGGGTTGAGGAAATGCAGTCAGCAACAATTGAGTGTTACTGCTAGAGATATACCTGATTTTCAGCTGTGCTTCGTCCATCTTAGAGCTAGTGAAAGATAACCAAGTATGGACTGCATGTTCCTGCAGCACAGAAGATTCTGCTCATTAATTAAAGTGATGGGTAGTAAGCCATATCCACTTGGGCATACAGCTTCATCTTTATTTCAGAAACTGTCAGATACTAATGTCTGACTTTCTTTTAGTCAACCAGGTCATGGTCAACCAGGAGAAAGAATGAAGTGCAGATTTCACCTTCAGTGTGGAACACAGACTTTGCAGTTTCTTAATAGAAAAATATGCCTGTAAAGAAGGCTTGAAGACAGGAGTCTCATGTTTTAATTGGCCCTGCATTGTATTTGCCTTGGCATGACCACATGTTGATTGACCTATTTCATTTGTGTTTCTAGATATGCTAATGAGCTGTAAGGTCTTCACTGCAGGAACTTTTATTACCAAACATCAGTTGTCTCTGAAGGCATTAAGGACAGGCTTTTCTAATGTTTACAGATCAGAACCAGCTCAGAATACCTTTTTCCAAAGCCTTGGCCACAGAGCCGTGCCTATGGCAAGTGTAGGGAAAAATCATATGCAAGGGTAAAGTCAGTTATTTTAAGTTATTTGGGGTCTTATTTGTTTTAATATCTCCTCTCTAGGTGTCTGTTTAGCCTCCTAAGCAATGGATATCTCTTTTGGAGGAAAACTACAAAGAACTGTACCTGAGTTTCCATGGGATCTAAATTCCTAGATTTCCAGATTTTTTGCTTAGAATCATAGAATCATTCAGGTCGGAAAAGACCCTTGGGATCATCAAGTCCAACTGTAGTGGTTTGAGGACAAAAAGCAACAAGACACTCAAGTCAGAAAGAGAAACAAATGGAAGACAGCAGTACAAAGGGAAACAGAAAAAACCAGCCCGCAA
>JAAGNO010015502.1:0-47624 GCA_033439905.1 Ceryle rudis
CACTACTTACAGGTCGCCAGCTGGACTCTGCACCACTGATCACAGCCCTCTGAGCACAGAGGGTTCAGCCAGTTCTCCACCCACCTCACGATCCACTCATCTAACCCACACTTCCTCAGCTTACCATGAGGATGTTATAGGGGACAGTGTCAAAAGCCTTGCTTAAGTCAGGGTAGACAACATCCCCTGCTCTCCCTGCATCTACCCATTCAGTCACACCATCACAGAAGACTATCAGATTAATCAAACATGACTTCCCTTTGGTAAATCCATGCTGGCTACCCAGATAACCTTCTTACCTGATGATTTGGTTTCTTACTTGCCCACAGCACAGATATCTAGCTAATATTATTTGAGGAAAGAAAGTGTCAGTTGCAAACTGTGTTCCTGCTGTGCCCTTCTCCAGCACTAGGAATTAGAAGACTTCTAAGAGGTCTCTGTGTGTGTATGTATATAGGAATGCCTCAAAAGCCCATATTCCTTGCTCTGATATCTTGCAATTCTCTGAAGACTTACGGTCTGAGTCAAATTTCCTACGAAAGTCTATTTCTGTTACAGGACTTGTAGGCTGCTGTGTGGCCCTAAGGGTACACAGCTCTTACATGCTTACGGGTGCCCTGGGGGGTCCCAAGCCATGGGTTCACACCACAGGGCAGCATGCCAGAGGCTTTGGCTAACAGTGGTGGCTCAATGCTGCTTAAGCCCACCTGCATCTAAAGCTTTCAGGTCCAAAAATGGGCCTAGCTTAGAGACCATCTCCAGGGGTAGGTGACTTACCAGCAGGAAACAACAAAATACAGACAAGAACCAGATACTAATGGAATCTTAAAAGCTACTTTTGAGCACATCCTTTTTACTGTTACAAAACAATAAAGTAGGGAAGGTGCATTTAGCCATTCATTATTTCTTTCATTAAAATCCATGTAAGGCTCTTCAGCAGGACACTATAATGGTGTTGACACTTTCCTACGATTGTAGCTCTGTGTCAAAATCACTCTCCAGTGAAGAACTACATAGGATTTGTAAGGGTTCGGGGAGCTTTTACTTTTTAATTTCAAACATAATTTTTTCCATTTCATAATGCTAAAAATGGAGGAAGAAAATCAGGTCTGTGACCTTCTCCAGTTAGCCGAGTAAAGTCACCTCTAATTTTCCATTTTTTGCATATGTATTTGTGATAATGTCCAAATGGGTACTATTTAAATTTGCTTTTCTTACACTTCTTTCCTTTATAGTTTTGTGAGTTAATGCTACCTTATGAAACACACCCATGTCAATATACAGAAATCTGACCATTGAAATCTTGTGGTTATAATGGGAAATACAGCGGTATACCTGAAATACACTGAATTAAGATCTTACTCATTAACAGTTTTTTTTCTCCCTCCTCTTTTTTCTCTACATATTGATGTATGTTTTGTCCCTACCAGGACTTTTTTGTCTCAACTATGATGCAAGCTTCCTTTTAAAATAATCTCACTGTATTTTTAAACAGTAACTTTTCCATCTTCTGTATTTTTTTTCTTCTCATTCCATTTCTTTGTGTTTGTTTTTCATCCTACACAGAAATAAGCTTAGAAAGTATCTCTCTGTGTGTATAATACATGCAGTATATCTATCTTATTTGTAAAGGTTCGTTTGTATAGGCTGAAGAGGTGTATTGTGGAATGTTTCTTGGGGATATAGTAAAGGATGTTGAGAAGGCAAGGTCTGTAGTACGCTTTATAAACAGAGGAACACTCCATTATTTCTGGATATTCATTACTCCACACTATGGGTGGTCAGAATGTGGAGGAACCTCTCTGTGGATCTCAGATTTGATAAAAGCAGAAGTTACACAGACTAGAAAGCTGTTGTCAGCAAGTATGCTTTGGAAGTGATGTCACAGAGCTATTCTTCTCTATGTAGAAACAATCCAGTTCACGTGCATAAACAGTGTGTTCCAGTGAGTTTTTAGGAATCAGTGATTTCAACTATGGTTCCCACCACTATCGTTTGAAGGAACTTGTAAAGTATTATAGCCTACCTTCTCTTTATCAGGAATGATTGGTATCTACCAAAAAGGGTGTGTTGTTTTTTGTTTGGTTGGTTTTTCCCTTGGAATAAACGGTGAACATAAATTGAAGGTATTAAGATTTCAGCTACAACTGAAGGGTCTGCTTTTCAGCAACAAGACGGTTGAATTATATTATAGCAGTTTGTTTTGTAGTGGTATCTGGTGATGTGAAATAATTTGTGAATCATTTTGCTGGCCTCTAGTTGGACAGTGCTGAGCTTCACAACATCCAGATATAAATGAACCATGGATACATTCCTTGTGACCAAGAATGTTATGTCTGTGTAGAAAGAATAAAATCTGGAAAGAACTTTATTTTATATAAAATGGTTAGAGTGATTTTATAAGCAAACACAAGTATTTATGAGCAGTAGTCAGCAGCTGGGTAGTAAAAATACCTCCAGTGTAACTACATGGATTACAATGAAAATGCTAATTATTGATGTCCTAGGTCTGTACATCTTCTCAGTGATGGCACAGTGGCACTGCTCCTCACTGGCATGAACTGGGTGTCTGCAGCAGTCCTGCAGTCCTTGGTAGCAGTTTAAGATCAGTATCTGCCTTCACCTCACCTGCGTGATGGTAGAGCCTCCATGTCTGGACTAATACATATGTGCCTGATTGACTTTGGCCTGCCCAGAAACTGAAGGATAGACTGGGGATGGAAAGCAGTAATAAGTAAAGAAGAATCATAGCTGTGGCATCCTGGCATGCAGGTCTGTGGTAAATCTTGCTGCAGAGTTCATGGGTTATGTGATGAAAGAGAGAGGTGTGCCAAAGTTTTTTTGGTGTTTCTTACAGGAAAACTGAGTTCAACTGGTTTCTAGGAACAGGTTGAGAGATCCTCACTAAGGTCAAGTGCTTGCAAATTATTCCAACAGCTGAGGAAGGCACATTTCCTCATTCCTGAGACCAAGGCACTACTGTCAGCACTAACTAGCAATCTCTATTCTCTTTTTCATTCTATATACAGATATAGCTGTATACTCTGCAGTACTCTTACAACATGTAAGAGCAAACTCTGTGCTTCTAAAGTGAGTATAAGCCATCTTGGCAAATAATGTTTATTTTATTTGAGTCCTAGAGACATATTTTAAAGAAAAATATGATCTTTGTTTCCACTTCTATTCAAACCTCTGATATTTACTAAAACAGAAAAAGGATGCATACAAAAAATGTAATATTTATATACTGGTAAACAGTTGAAATCATAGAATCATAGAACTGTCAGGGTTGGAAGGGACCTTAAAGGTCATCCAGTTCCAACCCCCCTGCCAATGGCAGGGACACCTCCCACTAGAGCAGGTTGCTCAGAGCCCCATCCAGCCTGGTCTTAAAAACCGCCAAGGATGGGGCTTCCACCACCTCTCTGGGCAACCCGTTCCAGTGTCTCACCACCCTCATGGTGAAGAACTTCTTCCTAATGTCTGACCTGAATCGATTATCTCTAGTTTTAATCCATTCCCTCTAGTCCTATCTCTGCCCGACAGCCTAAAACGTCCCTCCCCAGCTTTCTTGTAGCCCCCTTAAGATACTGGAAGGCCACAATAAGGTCTCCTCAGAGCCTTCTCTTTTTCAGACAGAACAACCCCAACTCTCTCAGTCTGTCCTTGTAGGAGAGGTGCTCCAGCCCCCTGATCATCCTTGTGGCCCTTCTTTGGACACGTCCCAGCACATCCATATCCTTCTTGTAACAGGGTACAAGTACTGGACGCAGTACTCTAGGTGGGGTCTCACGAGAGTGGAGTAGAGGGGGAGAATCACCTCCCTCTACCTGCTGGCCACGCTTCTCTTGATGCAGCCCAGGATACGATTTGCTTTCTGGGCTGCAAGAGCACACTGCTGGCTCATGATGAGTTTCTCATCCACCAGTACCCCCAAGTCCTTTTCTTCAGGGCTGCACTCAAGCCAGTCACAGCCCAGCCTATACTGGTGCCTGGGATTGCTCTGACCCAGATGGAGTACCTTGCATTTGGCCGTGTTGAACTTCATGAGGTTGGCATGGGCCCATCTCTCCAGAAATGGTACAAAACGTAATAATTTCTGTCAGGTTTGAAGGATCACAAATATGCAGGCAACAGATGTAAAATTAGAGACCAGTAACATGGGTAATATGGAGAAGTGAATGTGGCTTGCGATGAAAATGAATCCCAGTGAGCATCCGCTGTTGACTGAGGCTACCGTTAACACAAGAGGCTGCTGGCAACATTGGGGAATAATGGCCATTTTGTTCCAGCGGTTTTCTACTCTTTTTCTCCCCAAATGCTGTCATTAAATCAAACCCCTTCCTAAAAGCCATTACACTTAAGGTATGTTCAGAACTATTTCTGAAACTAGCTGTTGTCCCCGTTCTCATTTCAGTGGTTGGGTATCTACATCAAAATCAGTACTACTTTAATTGGTACACACTGCCAGATTTTTGTCACACTTTATAGACAAATATGGAAAGCTAATTTCATCCAGGCGACAACTGCAAGTAATTATTAAGAGCAGGTCTTAAAAAAAAATCTTTCAGGACAGGTGATCTTGCAGTCTTGTAGGATGCAACAACTTTTTTTTGTTGAGGTGTTCTAGTGAGTAATGCAAGCTGTCAGCCTAATGTTACCGTAAAGCTGTTTATTTCTGTGTGCAGTGTACTATTTGTAACTACTTCCTATAGAGAAAGCATATGACAAACAGTGCCCAGAACCCACTGAGTCACAGCTGGAGCACACTGGTAATGAAGGCTACTTGAGGGAGTTTACATTTCATCCGTTCTTTGCAGAGGGAACTTGAATTTCTAGCAGTGGCACTCTGGATGGTTCCTACCCTCCTGTGCACCATGATGCTTTCAGAGTTCATCATTGATCAATTCTTAGATCCAGTTAAATTCTTAGATCCATCGAGGCTTCACCAGGCCAAAGCCAAATTAAATATGTCTGAGGGATTAAAAAAAAAAAAAAAAATTTTCAGAGCACCATCTTTCCAAATTTGGGGAACCGAGGCTAAGTATTTCTGCCCCTGATGCAAGCAGCCCTTACTGCCTGGGCAGCCAGTCTCATTCCGTGCCTGGCTGTAAACAGCTTCCCCACCAGCCCTGGCTGAGTTTGTCTGCCCCTCAGGCACTGTGAGGTGCTCCCCGCAACTGGAAGAGAGTGCCATGGCCAGCTTCCAGTATCCAGCTTCCCTTGTCTCCTTCCCTGCTCTTGAAACATCTACCAGCTGCACAGCCATGTCCCTCACCAGCAGCACCACGACACAGATGGGGCAAACACAAAACAGGGCACAGTAAAGGCTCGGTGGGCAGCTGCTTAAGCTGGGGAGCTCACTCTGTCTTGGTGTACACAAGATGTATGTGCTGCAAGAATAGCTCACAAGAGCAGTACTCTGCCTACCTCTGAGTCTCTGCAGGCTGGCTGAAGGAATGAGGCCACAGCTATTAAACTTGGGAGATTTCCTTCTCTTACTTTAGACCCTGATTTTGTTGCTGTAAATTATGTGCCAGCTAGGAACCTGCTGCTTCACTGATGCCTAAAGCAAACTCCTTCTATGACATTACCTGAAATGCTGCCATAAATATACTGCTTGATTTTGCTTCAAGTTGCATAGCAGGTTAAAGAATGAAAATTCAGAAAAAGATACGAATTTGTCGATGGTGTATTTGAAGAAATTTGACACAGATATTTCCCTCATATGCCGTCACCAATTTACATTTAGCATGGACAGATAAAGCTCATTAGACTTTATCACCGCAGATCTTCAGGACCATGATTCTGGATATGACTAACCTTCGAGAAAAATAGTGCAAAACATAAAGAAAAACAAACAGTAAAAAATAACTCTATAAGCTAATAATAATTTCTGTAGAATGTAATGTAGAGATGTGTAGCAGTGTTTACTAGCTTCTAAAAGAGCAGCGTTGTAGAGATAACAGTTCATTAAAATGAGAATAGCAGGGAACCTGTGTTATTTTGCCAATTCATGAACTCTGCGAACACAAATGCTGGTAGAGTAGTTATTCAGTGTGCTTCCATTACATTAGCAGAACTGTTCTGGGTATTACTACTAGAAAAAACAACCTATAGAATCAAGTACTTACAATCTGATTTTCAAATTGCCCTCCTTTTTTGCATTTGCATTGATGTTTTGCATTTGTTTGAAGCTTGCATCTGCTTCTAAACAATAAGCACTAATTTTAAACCTGTTTAGTACTCATTTAACCCAGATAGTTCTTTTGTGGCCATTTCACATGCATCTGGGATTCAGTGCAAAGAGGTTGCATGGAACAAAATGAGAGGAAAATGCTACCAACCAGCAGCTGCAAGAAAAGGCCAAAAGAAAAAAAAAAAAGTGAAAACACTATACAAATATGCTGCCATTATGAGAAGCAGGCACATAGATAGTGACCCTGTGATTATGATAGGTAGAGGGTACTGTGGATGATGACTGGTTACTGGGAAACCTAAGCCTGGTGTGTGTGTGATACATCTCGTATCTTTGAGTTGTTTTAAATAACTTTCATTACTTACAAGACATCTGAGGTTTAATGAAGGTTGCCAGAGCTTTGCACTCAAAAAAACACAAGGAACAGAATGTCAGATAATGTAAACTAGCAATATTAGGAACCCACTTCCTATAACAATTCAAGTATCCACAGGAAGGATGATGAGACAATGGAACAGGTTGCCCAGAGGAGCTGTGGATGCCCCATCCCTGGAACTGTCTATGGCTAGGTTGGATTAGGCTTTGATCAGTCTGGTCTAGTAGAAGGTGTCCCTGTCTCTGGCAGGAAAATTGGGCCAGGTAATCTTTAAGGTCCCTTCCAACCCAAACCATTCTGTGATTCTATGATTATTTTGTGGAAATTCCAAAATGATTATGGGATTTATTCATATAAGGGGCATTTTAAAAATGGCCTTGCAGTGGGACATGGGCTATCACAGACAAACTGAAACAGATGTACTACCAGGTAACTGAGATGGTAATTTTCCCATCCCTCAATTTAGGGTGCTGCCCAACTTCCAAATACTTGTTTCACCATATGCTGGTTTAGAACTTCCTTCTAATGGAGGTAAACTTGCGCTAAGATGCCAAAATATTGCCTGAAATATTTGGAGCGAGGGTGTGTGTTCCCAGTGTTGCTATCTGCTGTCTCTGCTGTCAACTATAGTCAAAAAGACGTCACGAACAGTTGACAGGGAAGGAATCAGCACGTTAAAAAGCCATTTGTTTGTTCACTGAGCGTGAGCCAAAACCCCAAAGTATCTAAACATCTAGTTCACCTCTGACCAAGGCTACAGTCACTTCAGTATCTGTAGTCATAAACCCCAAAGCTTATGGGGACTGACTTGCTGAATGCATGTTACCTGGGTACACCATGGTCCAACTGCAGCTCTCACTTTATCAGATTAAATTAACTGGAAGTCAATGATGTGACCTAGTCAAAAGTCCACTGCGGTTAAGGATGTATGTGCTGACTTAGATTCCATCGTTAGGTGATAATCATGGGTGAGAGAAGAGCTCTTCACTCAGTTTAACCACCTGTAACATAATACAACATTGCAAAGTCCTTGTACTCCAAATCCAGAGAGGTACAAGCTTGGGATATCTGTCCACTCATAATCTTCTACAGGAGCATTTGGCTTCTTTCATTACAACAGTGTTAATAGGGCTTTGTGGGTGAGATGGTGTTTCTCAGCCTGAAACAGTGGTCGTGTTCCTAGAGCAGCACCTGTTGTACCGTGAGCTCTTGCAGTATGTCACCTCTGCTCCCACACTAGTCTTGTTATTACCTTTTTGCTCCAGAGACTCAATGTATAACAACGTGATAGACATCTCAAACAAGACACAGCGCCAAATGACACATCTGCAGTTCCATTCTAAGGCAGTGAGAGGACTTGATGTTAACTGCTTCTGTTTACTGTCAGCCACTGACATCATTTGGGAAATTAATGGGAAAACACCGATGCCAGAAAATTGCCTTTATGTATATCTGAATATGATTTCTCTTTCACCTGTCTGAAAATGTGTTTGATAAGGTGTCTATTTTGATTCCAGCATATTACCTGAATCTTTATACTATCTTAGCATTATCATAACGCAGTGAGCTGATCTTGCTCTGACTCAGTTAAAAAGCAGGGAAAGTCTTTAGGGAAGTGTACAATGTTTCTGTACCTAGAACAGAACAGTTTCCTTGCTGTACAGTAGGAAACTGAAATGAAGGATCATGTTTTCAAAGTGTGTGCAGAAATGTGACTTCTTCAATTAGAAAATTAATTAAAAATATATCTTTCTGGAAATTTAGCCTTTAATTAGTTAATCTTTTTAAAATATAAAGAAGGTATAGAAAACAAACCCCACCCTTTGCATCTTGCTTTCCTGGATAAAATGACCAGTTCAAATACTAAGTAAAAAAAAACCCAATATTTTTTGAAGGCTTGAGTTTTCTAGCTGTACAATCCAGCAAAAATAGGTCTCAAAATAAAAGCAGAAGACCATCTGCTGCCTCTCTTTCGCCCAAGGTTTACACGTATTACTGGATCAACAACACGAAGCCCTTTAATGGAACACTACCCAATACAAGACATATAATTGAATAACCTTGAGAGGAAAGATTGGGGAGTTAAGGGAGAAGATCAATTTAAAATCACTTAATGGATGGAGCCATTTAAAATTTCATAGACTGAAGAAGGTGAAAGGTGTTATGGAATAATTGCTTCCATCCTCTGGAGATAGTGTCTGAAGATGTAAATGAGAGTCCATGTTCCAGTGATTTATTGTATGAGAAATGTACCATCACCAGAGGAAAAAAAATTGTGAGACAAAGAGAGTGTAATTTCTGAATCCTGGAAAGACAACCTGAGGCTTGATCCAGCATCCACTCTGGTCAGTAGGAGGTTTTCTCCTCACTGAAAGATGACAGTGGACCTCAGTAAGTATTGTATGAGGCCCCTTATGATGGTATAGTTTTGCTGGAGAGAAATAAATTGCTACAAAATAGATGTCAGCACCTGAAGCTCAAGTCCATAGTACTTCTGCACAAAAACAGGCTCCCTGAAATGAACACATCTGACCAGAGAAAGAGCAAAAGCTTTGGAACTGGACAGGTTTAGCGGGTCTCTCTAAACTGTTTAGTGGACATGGGTATGTGGCCTGCTCCGTGTATCCTATCCCATGCTCCACATCTTAAAATGTGTGTCTACATTGTAAGACTCAGAGCGTCTGGAGCTCAGTAGATGACATATTCAATAACACCTTGTTGTATGCAGCATCATGAAGTTATAAAGAGTGCCCTGTTCTGGCTGGTCTGTCATGGATTTGATATTTCTTGTCCCTAGAAGGCAGTTTTGGGCATACAGTGGTCTGAACAAGTGTGGACAGTCATACTCAAGTCATGCCGCAGATAGTCATGAGTGTTTAGGACTGTGCAAAGGATGGCACAAGTCCAAGTCTTTGTCTTGCTATGCCCTGAAGTTCCCACAGATTCCCTATGTGAAAGCATCCAAGTAGTATCAAAGCTTGGGACTTACTTGCTTCAGTATAGAACTGGACCTATTCTTAAAATCAATATATACCTTGCCAGAGGAGCTAGGAATCCGTCTTTGTCAAAAATGGACCTCAAGGATCAAGTAACTTGAGGTGAAGCATGTTCAGTTTTGGACAGCTTCTTGCACATTGTGCATTTCATCTGATAGAAACTAGTGCAAGAACTCTAAAACCAGCTCTATGTGACTAGCACGTCACACTTTCCAGCTGGTAGAAGCTATGTGACATATTACTCATCTTCTGACATAACGAAGAATTGCACCAAAATTCTATCTTTGCTTTTGCTTTCTGTGTTTTGCATTTACTTTCCCCCTGATGACTAACTCATGGGGTAAAAAAATCACATAAGCCAAGAAAGATTTCTTTATGGAGAAACTTTAGTGGGGAAAATTCACCCCACTATACACTTCTGTCTTCTTAAATGCATGTCAGCTAATCTCTGCTGGCCTTGCTAGAGGCTGAAGAAACAAGTTTACAAAGTAGAGATCCTCCTAACTGCTATCTCACTCTCCCAAGCCCTCCATCTCACAGGAAATCGTTCTTTCTCTAAACTCTGACACTGCTGCTGCTGAAGTACACTTCAGTTTTGAACATATTATTCTACCATTCATAGGCCTTTGAACTGTTGCTTTTAAATGTGGCTGTTGAATTAATGAATAATTTTGCCAGGTGTTAGAGCACATGAAGGGAATACCAGCCATACGCATTGGTTGATCCGTGCTCATTTTTACATTACAAGATGTTTATTAGGGTAAAGATAAAAGGTCTGGCTCATTCCCATAACTTTAATATGAAATTCAAATAATGAAGGCAGAGCTAGGAAAAAACTTTTGAGAAATGAATAAATAAATGTGATTTACAGAGCCAAGGAAACGAAATCATTTGCCTATATACAAGACTCAAGAAAAATATTGCTTATATAATCTGGTTTAGATTAGAGGAATAATGCTGTTCTATCAAGCTGTCATCTTTTCTGATGAGAACCATGACGTATCAATGACTACAGAATGCATAAAAAATATAAAGAATCCTCAAGTGTTGTAACATCTGAGGTGCTTGATTTTTTGGAGTAAATTGTTAGTTACCATTCATTTACTGATAAATGAACATCTATCTTTACGATTATGCATGGCTGGCCATGTACAGAAGCCACAGAGGAGGAATTCTCCGAGGATGAACTGCTTCTGAGCATTGGTGGTAGAGAAGTAGAGGGATTACTCTTCTTCAAAGCTCCAGAGATAGGCTTCATCCAAGCATAAACTGAATGGATGGTGGTACAGGAGGTAGAGAAGTTTGTCTTGCGTTGTGCCTGGACTTAGGTTTTGATGTGTGCCATGACATATTTAGAGGTCCTAGTCTCCCACTTACCCAGACTTGCAGGTCAAGGTTTCCCCTGTGTAGAAATCAGGATACAGGGAACAGGAGAACAGTGTCCTCCCAAGTCTTTCTCCAGTATGAGGTGTGTATGCAGAACTGGAGGATGCTCACTGCATGAGCTGGTATAGATTTAGCCATAATGATACGGAAAACCTTTCCGTGATCATCTGCCGTGCTTTGATAACAACTTTACGTTAATGGTCACCACTTTTGTACCCCAGAAGGAACATTTTCTCCTAAGAGGAGTGACAAGGATTCTCAATCTTTTTTTGTTTTCTGCTGAGGTGTGATCTACTTCCTGGGATGTCTGGATAACTGGCAATATAGAGCATAGGATGTTGACTATTATGAGCTCAGTAATTTTGTTACCCAGTGGCAAGGCATAGCTTTTGTGGCTTCTGAACATTTCTACTACAGTTTATATTTCTGTACTACTGATACTTGGCTTTTCTGACGTGCCTTGTCATCATGACTGTTATGGCATCTGAGTTCAAGAGAGCAGTAAACGATTCACACAGCCTACTCTCTGGAATTTCTTGCCCTTGGCTTCCTCTAAGGCAGTCAAGAGAAACAGCCTTGATGCTTAGGCACTGGCAGTGAGAATCTAGCTGGAAGGGACTTGATTTTTGTGATGAGGCAGTGCCTTATGGCCTGTTACAGTAATGTTCTGGGGAAGACTTCTATGCTGAACCTCCATTACATGCCTTCCTGCAGTGCGTAGGGTTTGGTGGTCCCTTCCTTATCTGTTTACAAAGCCAAATCCACCACACACACAATTGTCCCCCAGAGGGTGATAGGACAGAGAATAAAGCGTGAGCAACAAAAGTTGAACTTAGCACTGAAGGGGAGCTCAGCATCTAGAACCACAAAGGCAGTGTAAGAAAAGCTACGTAGAAAATAAATCTTACAGGGAAAAACGGAGAAAAGATAATGAACAAATGTATAAGCCACAATGTTTGTCACTTTATAAAGTTTATTATGATGTGCTTAGATCAACAGTTTTACTATCCAAGAAATAGTGTTTTCCCCTCTGGTGGTCTAAGCCAACAATTACTGCTTAACACTGAGAAACAGGCATCTTAAGAAAAAGGACAGAGACAAAGAACCTCTCCTTGAATACACTGATATTAAGATAATGAAAGGTTTCAATGGTAGTATTATTAAAGGCTGACAATACTGAGTTTTATGATTCTCTTTATACTGTTCAGATAAATTAAATAAAACTAGCTCTTATCTATACAGCTCCTAAAGCCACACTGTAACAATAGTCTCAAGATCACCTTCAGTAAGATACCTGAAGTCAGGGCAGGTCTGCGAGGAAGGAGCAAATGCCAGGTGCGGTGTTTAGATTAACAAGAGAGGTAGGACTAAAGCGATGACCTACAAATTTCCTGTATGTTGCATGTACGTAAAATACAAAGGAAGAGTAATCAAAGCAACATGCTAAAGATAAACCCAACAAAACTGATGATGGGTGTAACATCACTGATGCCTTAACTGATAGCTCAGTGTCAAAGATATGATGCATATGGAGTTCACTGTAAAAATGTCAGCTCATGTCAGGTGTAACATCTGCCCAGGACTGGCAGACACGTAGGTCCAATTGCAGCTTCTGCTCCTTCAACATTTAGGCCAATCATCCCTAACACAACCCCAAATATAAAGCCATTAAGTAGAGCCTAGGAAAGCCTTCAGTTGAATAAACTATGTTTAAAACCATCTTCAGCTTCTCGTTGGTAAACATTGCGTCTATCTACTAATATATATCGAGAAAATTAGTGTTTTCATGCAATGTTTTATGGTACATTGCCTAAACTCAATGAGCAACTCACGCTCTTGTGTTTCATTGCTAAGGGTGGATCACGGTGTTTCACTACCAACTGTGGGTGTCACGGCAGTAATTTGACAGGCAATAAAAAGAGAATATTCTCTTTGGTGCAGTCTTTACAGTCTATTCTACACAATCTCAATCACCGAAGTGGAAAAAATTAAGATCTACAGCTTAACCAGTATGTTTACATGCACCTAAGTAAGTATTTTCTTTAAAAAATAATTGAATTACACATATAAATAAAAATGCTTTGTTTATGGCTTTATGAATTTGAAGGAAAGTTCAGAAAGGAAAAATGCTACATTTTTCTGATACTGAGGAAAAGGCACTTTTTTCACACAGTGCGAAAAAAGTTCCATGTCTTTTTTTTCTTTGGCAATTTCCGTAATACTAGGCCTTAAGTTCTTCACTAACTATTAAATAGCTGTGAGATTTTTTATTTCTGGATGAAACTGACATAATCCCCTAAGACTTACAGGTGAAAAATCTCAAGCAGTTTTCAAGCAAATACTGTCTCAGCTCAGCGAGACACTTAGAGATGTATAAAATTCAAGAGGATGGCTTACTCAGACTGGGCACATGCTGACGGGATCCTAAAGCAGGGCACATCTGGCTGTTTGTTTCTTTACTGAAGTTCCCTAAAATATTGATAAAGATGCACAGGTAAGAATTCAAAATCAGGAAATATTGAAGAAATAGTGTGGTCACTCTTATCTCTTGTGTGGTACAGCACAATATTTAGTAGTTTGTGTGCTGTTCCTTCAAACTACAGGATTTAGTGCCCAAGAACTGTCTCTACATGTTAGGAGAAGTATGAAAAGAAAGCAGTTGGAACTAATTGGTAGACACTGGTAAACAAGGAGCACTCTTGCTGCTCCTCTTCAGTTTGACAGCAGAGGAAAAAACCCATCTGTTTCATGAGATGTGTGCTTCCTTTGAACCTGGAGGTTTTGGGGGTTCTTTGGCCTATTTGGGTTTTCCAAAATGGCCTTTTTTATTAAGCTATATAATGGAAAAATTGGGAAGCTACGAGACATATATATTCCATAACTTGTAAGGTTTCTGAAATAGAACTCAAGGCTTTAACTTTCAATACAGCAGTATCTGCTAGTAGCTAAACTGTTGGGCTTTTTATCCCTAAAAAGATTATACACTTTTAAAGTTGTAGATGAAGCTACATCTCCATGTTATCCTAAAGACTGGATTTAACAAATAATGTACGATTAATGTGGTTCATTGAATGAAAGCATAAAATAAATCCCTGGCTATCAGGAGTTCCACTGAAGGAGTTTACTGAAGTTTAGTAAACTGCAATATTAGCACACATGAATAAACATTCCAGTGCAGAGAGCCATATGAGAGTTTTAAGTGAGTAAATTCTGATGTGGTTTAAATTGTCCAATGTTATCCTGAGTGGTACTTTAGAAGAATTGGTAGACTACAAAGGACTGAGCAGAACCGGAGGGGAGCATGTGGGGGATAAACTAGCCTAACACTGAAGTCCTTCTGGAAATGGACTTGTGCCACTTTATTTATTTTTTTTTCCAGCTTTTTGGAGAAAGATTACCCTAACCCTTGCAGCAGAAAGGCTATCTTACCTCTGGAACTTTCATGGACTAGTGGGGTGTCCCGTTATGGCCCAGCTATCAGAGGAGTGGGGGACAGGACACTATCCAGCTCTTTGTCTCTTCTTTTGACTGTTCATGGCAACCCTGAAGTTCTGTTAGGGAGTGATTAGGAAGAGCATGAAACCTGTCTGCTAAGCAAGCTTATATGAGAAGGAAACACAGCTGGTTTTCAACCTTGCTTTTACAAAAGTGCTAATCTATTACATGAAAACAACTCCCAGGAGCAGACTCCAGAGCTCCTGGGGCTCCTTTAGGACAACCAAGCGACTGACTAGCCCCCAGGCAAAAGATTGTCCCCTAGACTGTATTTATCTCTTTTTCAGGTTGCACTGAATCTTTAATTCTTTAATAGTAAGTCATACTGCTTCAGCACAAGGCATCCAAAGTTAGTAAGTCATTAAATAGAATGTGGTTGCTTCTACATCTTATGTAGCACTTGCTCTAAAAGGTGATTTCAAAGATCTCTTAATGACTGACATGGACCTCTTAGGAGTCAGCTTCAAGAAGAAAAGAAATGCCTAGGTGGTAGATTACAGGGACTTAGGTATTTGGTGTCCATAGTGATGGCCTGCTAGCTACACACACACACACACACATGAATGCACATATAACAAGACAAATTGAAGATGATTTTAATGCCAAACATTAAGGTACTTTTGCAGTTTGCAGCTCAATGGTGGTCTGAAGAGATTTGGAGCTTAGGAATCTAAACCTTGCACGAGTCTCACTAAGTTTTCTATGTACCACAATACAGGCCTTGAGAAATACCAGTCATTTGGGATAAATTACCCAAGATAGGGTACCATAGTAATGTATCTATCTGACATCTCCTGCCTGAACCAACTTGTTCAGGGCTAACTCAAGCATCCGTGTGTGGTATGTCCTGTACCACCTAGAGCTGCTTTATAAGAAGTACCTGAAAGTGTATTGCGCTGCTCTTATGCTCCAGAGGGAAGTCATCTGCTGCTGGTATAGAGTTATACATTTTCCCTGCTGTGATGATTCAGCTGTGCTAGATGGCACGCCGAAGGGAAGAAGCCAAATCTCCACTCATTTCCTCACTCTTCCCACTCACTCCCCATGAAGAAGAGGCATTAGCAGCTGTGCAGAGGCTCTGTTATGCTGCTGCCTGCCACTACAAGCAGCCCACACAAAACCAATAACACTCTTGCTATTAGTAAATAAAATAAATACCAAGATCATTTAAAAAATGATAAAATAACTCTTAAGTGAGCATTTAATGTGAGCTGACAAATAGAGGCAAGTTACAGTGACAGAGGTATCCACCTCACTTCTTAACTCATTGCTCATAGCAATGGAAATGACTACGTGTTGTGACAATGAGAATGTTAGACTGTCTATTTTTATGGATATGTAAAAAAAGCCCCACAAACATGCACAGGAGAAAGCACCCCCTAACTGGGAGAGATGCTGAAAGAGAGTTTCTTACACCCTCATTCTTCTTTCAGTCTCATGAGAGGCATTGGGCAGAAGAGTCCTGTTCCTGACAGCCCGTCAGGGCTAAAAGGGGCCTGAAGGGATCATCTGCTTACTTCACGGTCCAAGGCAGAAAAACATCCAGCGAAAGATACTACACTCTCCATCCACCACCTGCAAGGCTTTGCTACTCTTATCTTTACAAGACTCTTCTGCGCATTCCACCTTAATCTCCACTGTCATAATTCATTTAAGGGCTAAGGAGAACAGATGCTCCTACTTTTACTGTACAGCCATGTTTCCTGTACTTGAAGGCTGTCACCTTCTCCCCCATCATACTTTCTACAGATAGCAACACCAATTTTCCAACATTTCTACACAGTGTTTGCCTCTTCATCTCTGCAGCTTTCATCTTGACTTTCTGCTACTGGTCTATAGTTTTCTTGAAATGTGTTAATGAAAGATCAATTAGTAATACAGAAGGGAGTGCCGAACACGGAAAACCACAAAATTTTTTCTCTTGTTGTCAGCTTTAAGTAACCACTTCTTTCACTTCTTGGTCTGTCACGGGAGATGCGTTGTAGTGAATACTACTTGGTGTGAAAGGAAGAATTCACACACATCCAGAAGGATTTAGTAAAACTTCTGCCCAACAGAGTTATTGTCGGAGGCATTTAACTTTCTTTTATGACAGAAGTAATTCCAGTGATGCAGCTAAACTGAATTAATACCTTTTCAGTTACAGATATTTTTATTTCAAATTGTGCTATGTGTCCTGTTCGTGACACGTTCATAATTAGTAACTCACCCCAAGTCTTAAAGAAGACATAAAGAAGATACCAGAAGACTTCTGTAACTGAAAGTATTTGAAACAAACTTCTTAAAATTCGGGGAACCCCCACATCATGGAAAGCTGGAATGAAATTTGGCTATTTAGAGGATTCTGTTCCATGACCCAGCATAGCAGGGTCAATTCTCTTGTTTCATGAAAAGTTAATTTGCGATTCTAGCAACACAAACCTAGAGATTAAAAATCTAATTAATGCCAGTCAGTATGGTATCATTGCAAGTAGGTCTTGTCAAACAAAACTGATAGCTTTCTTTGACAAGATTACAGGTCTGCTTGATAAAGGCAACTGTGCTGACATAGTTTACATGGATTTC
Organism: Ceryle rudis; assembly: GCA_033439905.1. Classification (NCBI taxonomy): domain Eukaryota; kingdom Metazoa; phylum Chordata; class Aves; order Coraciiformes; family Cerylidae; genus Ceryle; species Ceryle rudis. The sequence continues at coordinate 17,018 of JAAGNO010015502.1, forward strand.
TCCAAGGCATTTGACACAGTACTGCATGATTAAAAATCTTGCATTACTTTGGATTAGCAGGTGCGCATTGGATGGATTAAAAATTGGGTCAGCGACAGGTCTTAAAGTGAGGTTGTTAATAGGAAGGCATAAATGAGCATTACTTCCAGGGCTTCTAGGGAATGCTCCTTAGTCTCACAATATTAAATTATTTTAATCAGTTACATAAATAAATAGTTCCCAAACTTTTTTGCTTGTGGCTTTCTGCTCCACTCAGGCTCACAAATACTTCCCTGGTACAAAAAAAAGTAATGTCTGGCAAGACTCATCCCTCTACTCTGCCTTCACATACACATAAACACCCACTTGTTAACTGTTCCAAGCCCCACTCAAACTCTAATTTGTTTGCTGCCATTTTTGGTAAAGTGAGAAGTCTTCTAGTGACAATATATTTCTGTGACAGTCTAGCCAGTTAGTAAATACGTGGAACAGAGAGTGAAATAAAGTGCAAACCACTGATACAGGCTTTATGTGGAACAGACACCTCTAGAAATAAAACTGCATTTGTACATCTAGGAATGAACATTTACACATGAACGCTACAAGAGCTACATGCAGTGTAAAAGCCCATCTTGGAAAACTCAGAGGAGGTGGGTGTTGCTATCAGTAAGTGCCTCAAATTAAGTTATATTTGTGAGGGTGTGACCAATGGAGCCCTTGGATGACTAGCAATAGGAAATAAAAACCATGAACTGATTTTTTTTTTTTTTTTTTACCTTGATGAGACTCCTATAAAAATCTTGTGCCCAGCTGTGGTGTGTACTCCTTTTTAGAAGGCTGGGAAAACACTCAAGATTTCAAAAATGGAAGCGCAAAAATGTCCCAGAAGATGGAAACAAATCCATCATTCTTGGGAAACTCTCTCTACACCAATTAGTAGCAGAAGGGTTGATGGGCAACTTGATCACTGTCTTTATCACATATGGAAAAGATACTGTGTAGGGAGAAGCTATTCAGCCTTTTGGACAACTGTATAACAATAGCTAGAAGACAAAATCAAACTTGAAGTTAATTAAATGCTGGAGCTGCTTGCTGGGGCCCGTAGTAAATTTGTTTGTTCCTGGAGACTTTAAAATAATCTCTTCCTGCAAGATGTTCTGCAGTGCAGTTTCTAGGGAAGGTGCCACATCCAGTATGAGCATCCAGGTGATCCAGCCGGATACCGCAGAGTTTCTTTCTGCTCTCAGAGTCTCTGGATTTTTGAATGAGGGACTAAATTTCAGAAATATTTTTTCCTTTTTCTTTTTCTGTGGGAGCTTAAACTTTGAGATAAGTCTGGTGCAGGGCTCACTGACATCAGCTGAAAGACTCATTTACTTTTCTACTTTTTTTAAATCATGCTTATAAATTCCAGATGTTTTCATGATGCCTGAGATCAGGTGGCACCCTTGGCTGCCAGCTGTTGCTGCATGTAACCAAGCCCCCAGCTGCACAGAGAGTGGCCTAGTGTCCATTCTTGGGAACACTTTCCAAGTTGTTGTATTTTCTCCTTGTGCTTGGTGACAGAGATTGACAATGGGTAGAAGGATCTGTTTTAGCAGTTCAGTATTTTCTGTCTGTCTAGGTCTTACATTAGGAGTCATCTCTTCAGGCTGAATTGCTTGTAGGGATTGAGACACTAGGAAGACAATCTAGGAAGGTTTTTACTCTCAGCACCAGGGGTGCCCCCTCCTGCTGGAAAAAAACCCCAACATTCATCTGGAGTGGGGTTTGTCAGCTCCTTTCAAAGGGCCTGTGAAAGATACCTAGATGAGGAAACTCTCATCAACAGACATAACTTTGAGCAAGGTCAGAATTTAGGTATAACTAATGGGTTCTGGAAATGGTGGGGAGGGAGAGAGAGAGAAAAAAAATATTTTTCTCTCATTGTAACTCTTCTTTAAGTGTTGTTACAGATCTCTTATCCTGAAATGACTTTTAACTAGTATGCTTGAAAATACATTATGCAGACCCTACTTCTCCCACTTCTAACAGAGGAAAACAAATACTAGTGGCTCACCAACCAGGTTAATGCCAATTGCTTACGTAAAGAAGCAAGGGAAGAAAAGCAAACCACAGATATCAAGGATCATGAAAAAAAAGAATGCAGTTCTGAATACCATTACCAAAAGGACATTCGAATAAGAAATTCAGTACACAGATTAAATTGACTCTGGACAACTGTGCGGAGAGCTCTGCGTTCATGTGACTCCATCACCGAATTATCTTGGGGAAAATTATTTAGTGAAGATAGACAACAAACTAGCCCATAAACACGCATAGAAGGCTTACTTGACATGCCATTAGAAGGTTACGAACACATTAGTTTGGTACAGGGGTGCAATTAGGAGAAATTCTACCGGAATGGCAAGGCTTTGCTTGCATCAACTTAATTCAGATTTTACCGCTCTCTCTCCCTTTTTCAGGGTTTGTATAATGTTCACCACTTCACTTAGTGAGAAAGTTCAACCACTAAAACCTTTCTAGCTGTACACAGACATGATGATACTAGACACTCCCTTGAGGCTGAGTAGCAAAATTCAATTGGAGCCAAAGAAAAGTCTTAAAGAATTATGTGCAATTCCTTTGCAATGTGAGTCAGTTTTGGTTTAGTTCATGCTTATATGGAAAAATAAACCTCGGTCCTACTTCTGCTAGAAAACCTGACCAAAATCAAAGCATGAAGACATTTTTCTCATGATGTTGAAATAGGCAGAACTCCTTTCACCAGTTCTTGTCATGACATCGGGAAGATCCCAGTTTGACAGTGACTAAGAAGCAGTAGGAGAAGCAGCTCAGGGAAAATACTCTCTACCTCATCCAAGTAGATTATCTACCTGAACAAGCTGCTCTGTATGAAAAGCTGGAGGCAATTTTTGGAATTTATGTCTGGTGTTCAGCTTCATAATCAGACACCTACCTGTGGGTGTCTGCAGTGCAAAAGTCTCCATGGGAGTAAGGTGTTTAAGCTCTTGTTCACAGGACATACACTCAACCCCCCCCCCCAGAGATTACTTTGGGTGACCAAATGTAGTTGTCTTTTATAGATGAATTAGATTCTACATTGCATCTCTACAACATCTCCAATACTCGGACTCTGGAGTTGATCCCTAGTAGCCAAATGGCAATGCTGGTGAGAGAGCTGAGAAGGCAGCAAGAAAACATGATTTTATAGCTCTAATTTTGAACAAAGGAATTAGAAAGTTAAGAAAAATTAAGAGGGTTTTTTTTTTTTTTGTTGCATCAATTAAATTGTTACTTAGTTAATCACAGCTTGTTCATGAAGTGCATATTAATAATGCTATGTTCCCAATGGGAATATAGAATAGAGTTCTATGCTCCTAAACAGTGAACCTTCACTACATGAAGACCACATAGGGTGGCTCCTAAGCTTTTCTGACCATAACTTCCCAAAGCATATTCCATCTGCTCTGCTGACTTCACCACCCCATTTGGATTCATGTACCCTTTAATGTATCAATGCTAGAACTTCAACTTGTAGTTACAGGTTGGTCCAGCCAAAGAGATGAGGCACAGAAAAAAGCAAGCAAAGTAAGGACATTCTGAAAAGAAAACATCAGTAGATAATGCGAAGATGCTCAGGCTGAAGTATGTATTTAATTGTTTTTCAACATAAAAATTAAAATCAAACATCAGGAAAGATAGTGCTCCAAGGGTGCACACTCTAACAGGCCAGACTACCCCAGTTCCTTTGTGACACACATCTGCTGGAGTCCTGTTAAGTCTGAAGGGATTTTGGTTTACCTTAGGAACAAAGACTAAGCTCTGGTTTGGTGCACTGCCTCCCTGCACCACCCTAAAACTTTTCTTGCCAAGTACAAGAACAGGAACTTTCTCACCCTCTGACATTTCCATTTAGACCTTGCTCAGAGCTGCATTAGTTTGGTAAGGTCAGTCCAGCAGAGAGCTGTTGGACACTGTGAAGGCTACCGCTCCTTTTCTCCCCTCCTCCTCTCATCTCTGCTAGGACTTACCATTTTTAAATAACCCTTCAGAGCAGGAAGCTGCACCCAGCATGAAGGCAGTGGTTGGTGCACTGAACTCCTGGAGGATCACAGGGCACGACAGGTCCATGAGAACAACCAGCTGAGCAGGAGATGTTCTGCTGATTTCTCACAGTGATGTAACCTTTAGGAAATACTGATGCAAAATACAGGCATCGGCTGGGTCTTCAAATGAGAAGATATCTCATTTGCAGAATTTATATTTTTTTTTTTACTGGAAGTAGCTGCAGTACCTCCTGGGGCCTCTTCTGAAGTTAAGTTTGTAACTGAATATTAGTACTTAGGTATCTGTCTAACTGCAGTCACAGGTTTTGCTGCAAATTATTCCACAAAATATTTTCTCTCAAAAAACTACAGTTATTGATCTTAGCTTTCTTTTAAGTGATATTTTCTCTTTGTAACCACAAGAAACAGGGAGAGATATTTAGCAGCTGCGTATAAAATAAACACAACTTGAATCAACTCTACATAGCTTTATCTAGTAAACAAACCCCCAAACCTTAAAATCTGACACACGGGACACTTCCTTATGTTCCTCTGCATATTATGGAAAAAACACAGACAATATAAGAATGAAAGCAATTACTTGTACATGCAAATTTAAGTAGCTTATCCTGCAGAAACAGAGGGCTCTTTCGATGCATTGTTCAGTTCTGTTCTTGATGACTGCAGCCTACTTGCAAGAAGGTGTAAATATTGCTCTGGAGGTGCTGCTGCTTATCTTCAGAGGTTAGATTGGACAGTTGACTTCTGGATAACTACAGGTAGTGGAGATTAATCTTCCCCATAGTTCAGGTTGATAGTAATATTGTCCACAAGCACATATGCAGAGACAGTGTTGTTCTAAGCCCTCACCTCAGCGTCTAGCAGTAATCTGGTATGAGGTTAACCAAATGGTAGCTCCCATCTATTCTTCCTCTTTTCAACACTTTATCTGGACTTCATGAATATGTGCAGGCTTTGAGTGCAGCAGTAAGTCCATAATGGCCCTCTTTTTTAACTTTCTGTCCCCCCAGTCCCCTGTCTCTGTCTTCTGACACTGTGGACTATCGACTTCCATCTTTGTTCTGCCAGGTAAGTTTAATCAAGTAGTCCAAAGACAGATCCTTAGAAAGACTCTCCCCTATACTCTTTTCCCGTGTTACTCCATGCACTTGGAAACATGGTATCTTCTGTTTTTCTTTTCCCTTCTGTCCCTTTACTCTCCAAGACCCACTTCTGCAAGAGATACTTAAGAAACTTGGCCAAAAAATAGTGGTAGAGCAGCTCTATAATGACAGCAGTCATTATTTATTCATTTATAAAAGGGATACTTGAAAATTATTCAGAATCATCAAGCTGTGACATTACTAACCTATGTAATGAGTAAGATTCCATTATTCTTTCTTTCCTTCTTTCCTCATTCATGCTCACCTCTGTCTTGGATAAAATTAGAAAGCAAGCTCTTCAAATCAGAGACTGCATCCTCCTGTATCTTGGGGGCTTGGAGTGCAATAATTGTGAGAAACCCAGGTTATGTATAAAAGTTATGATTCATTTGAGACGTGCATAAATTGTGGATAATCAAAATTAATTATATACTCTAGGTCAAGAATGATACAGCTTGTGAATGATCAGAATATTAGAACGATCAGAAAAAGCTTCTATCTTCCTCTGCAGGAAGAGCTCTCAATAGTGGCACTGAGGAGGGAGGCAAGAGGAAACAAATGAAAGGTGAAATAGGAATCAGAAAGTAGGTGTTCATACAGCAGCATGTTTACTGCAGAAAAGTTTTGAAAGAGAGTGAAAGCTACATGTGATTTCCTTTTGTTACAACTCCAAGAAAGAACACAGTTATTTCTCTTAGCCTAAGTGGAAGACAGCCAATATATCTATCAGCTTCAAAGATGCTTCCCATACCTTCCAACATGTGTGCGGGCTGAAATACACCTGTTACACTACCACTGCGCCCGAGGACAGGTTTGCAGAGTGTTCCTAACACACCAGCAGGCAAAAGACCATATGAAAAGTTGCACAGGCAATCTGCAGTATTTCCCAGATCGTCTACCTTTCACCTGTTGCTTACAATCAGGTTGTGGCATGTTCCTTTCACTGAGATTCATGACGTTCAAACAACAGTTCAGAACCTGACATAATTCCTCATGGTAGGCGTTCATGGTAAGTAAAGTAATGGAGATGCTTTACATGGGAAGAATACTGACTTTCACCATTGAAAGCAAGAGCAGAACTTTGGCATCAGTCCCATGTGAGTAAGGGAGATTTCTGAGTTCAGTACAGATCAGAAACTTGCTCTGATAAAACATTCCCCGAAGAACAGATATGAGCCTCGTGGATGTGGAGGTCACATGCTGGAAGAGTGTGTGGCAGAGTCAGCTTATTAAGGGCCCTGTCAAATACAGTGATGACCAAAAAAATCTACATAAAATTCATACTCTCTAGAATGACATTGGGTCTGAAAACAGCAATTATTTTTGGCAAGTGGTTTCCATTGTAATTATAGTGCCTCAGAAGACCAAAAAAAAAGGAAAAGTCTCACTTAGGAGAAACTGATTCCCACTGTAAATGCATACTTTATGGGAGTGAAGCTTAGCTCTATCCAGTAAAAGATATATGTATATGTGAAATATGTATCAGCTTCTTCCTATTTGTCAAGTCCTTGATGCACACCTAGCTTTCCACTCCTACGGGCAAATTCTGTGTTAAGTATTAGGTTTAGCTTTGTTCTCAAACTCAGCACAGCCACGATGTTGGTTCCACACTAGTACATATCGTCCTTGCTAATACAAAACATAAGATGTGTCCATATGAAAAAAAAAAAGTGAATTCTGTCTGATTGGACAAAAAACTATTATTTCATCTGAAAATGCAGATCTGTGAGCTCCAAAACGTTGTACATAAATATTTACTGAACTTTTAAGTGTAGTGCACGTAAAATAGGTTAGAAATCTTCCTAATTTCTGTCAGCCTTCTTGGTAGTTTTCTGGAGGATTTGGTGTTACATACACGTAAACAAAGAACATGGTTGATTTGTGTTATGAGAAGGGGATAAATAATTTGGAATTGGCCAGTTGTATACCTAAGTGGGATAATAGTATTGTATGTCACACAGTAAAAAACATTGAGGGGATTTAAAAAAAAAAAATTACTTCTAAAATTACTGTTGCCCTGTCACAATATAAAAATGCACTGACTTTGTTGACTTGCATTTAGTCAAGCAGAATTATTTTCACTTGGGTAACAAGCATTTTTAATATGGAAAATTTACTAGCCAAATTCTTTTCTCTTTCTGTTGAAATCAAAAGTAATTTTTTGCTGAATAAATTGGAGTCACACAATGGCAAGTGGGAGAGGAAAAAATCTGACTCTGCAAAACATCCAGAAAATTGAAATGTATGATGGCATGCCATTATACTTTTTAAAGGAAGACCTTATGCAGTGCACTGTATTTGCTCAGTAACACTTTTTACACACCTTTAGTCATGAACTGTGCTACGGAAAAACAAATCACCGTGTCTCGATAACAAAGCACATTGCATAAAGACAGTGTGTTCTGCTACCATAGTTAGTCATCTTGATTAAGATGGTTATTCTGCAGATTTTTCCTAGGCACTGCTATGGTCTGAATCACTTGATCCATCTTCTATTCCTACCAGCTATTAATATGATCCTCAATTTTCATTTGGGCACTCAGCAGCAAAAGTGAACAAATGAACACTGATACCATGTTTGTCAAATAGATGCACCTCTAGTAGTAAAACACTGAAGTCAAAGCCATTGGATAGGTGACATGTCATTAATCAGAAACAAGACCATTCAGCAGCTCTGGGTTTTGTTTGGCCACTAGTGCATTTCATTTTCATTATGATACTGTATGCGCACCAACATGCTGTTGGACATAAACATATCAGTGAATGGATCCACGTTGTGCCGCTAAATTACCAGGCATTCAACTTGAAGGGAATTTAAAAGTTAGGTTCCTATTCTTCTCATCAAATATGGACAACAGAAAAATAAAAGGGTGGATTAGAGCACAGTTGGACTTGTCCATCCATCACCAAGAAACATTGTTGGGTTTTGCTCAGAAATCTGCAGCTGCAGATATCCATTGGCCTTGCTTCTGACCCCTTCAGCAGCTATCGATTGGTGACTGTATTTTAGTCACAAAGGTTCCTCCTAGACTCAGACCCCAGTCATGGAGGTGAGATCCCCTGGCACTAATATGGAAGAATTAACTCCCACCTGCCGAGTACCCCCTTGCCACCACCACAGCCCTGAGCACCTCATCTGAGATAATTGTGCTGCGCATGAATCATTTTTTAATGTTTGGTTTAATACACACAGGTTCTTTAAACAATAAAAAAAAAAAATCAGCAAACATCATCACGATCTGGAAATCTCTTTCTTAACTTAGAAAACGGTTTCTTAATGGCACAGGGGGAGAACACGACAGCAAGCTTGACAACATAATTAGAAGATTGTTACGAGGAAAGGGAAAAGCATTCTTTATACAGCTTTTACTACTTTCAATAAGATTATTCTCCCTGAATAGCTAATCAGCTTTTCTAGCTTCCCAAATCCATGTGCTTTAAGCTGCTCTCACAGTCCTTCTTAGTTGCTAAATGGCAAACAGTGACACCTCCAAAAGAGAAATTTAAAGTGTTAACCAAATGTGAGCAAACAGCATGATGGAGACTGCAGATAAAGAGATCTTTGGCAGATTAGCAGCAATTTAAGAAGATCACACTGTTACACCTGGGTTGACAAGAGCTGACAGGGTTTGTTGATCTCTGCTCCTATCTCCAATTTGAGTGTCACGTTTCAACAGAAATGAGAGGAATACAAAAAGAAAAAAAATCCTTTCAGTACTGAACACTGGCTCCACAGCAAGTGTTTATGGCAGCTGAAACAAAAAAGAAGGCAAAGAAGTAGATGAAAGGATTAAAATAAAACTGTTCATCTTTAAGTGCACAGTGCTTCCTACTAATGCCGAGTGTCCCATTCTCTCCCTCGACAGAACCTTGTCCCATCCACTCTATGCTCACTTTGATGTATGGAAGCTTTTTCTGATGGCAAAATCTTGCAAAATAAAGAAGGCTGAATTAGAACTGGGAAGGAGGAGGTGAATAACAAAAAAATCTCAGTAACAAAACCAGCGAGGAATGGTTTTGCATTGCTAATGATGCAGTTGTTAGAAGGCTGGGTTTTAACTTTTTTTTTTTCTTTTTTTTTTTTTTCTGTAAGTCAATTACTGGGCATTTATTTACTGAGACTTTGGTGCTCTCTGAGTGTTATCTCTGTCGATGAAGGAGCCCTCTTCAGCTGAACTTGTCACCTTCCTTTATTTCAGGAGCCTTTATTGATAAGAAACCTTATAAATGTTCATTTCAAAAGAAAATAAATGATGACTCCCCTCTAGTAGAGTGAGGCTCCTCAAACACCACTGAACTCATCAGCCATATTAAATAATAAAGTGAGTAAAAACCCAAAATGTATCTTGACATCAGTAGAGAAACATGCTGGGAAATGTCTGTTTTCCACTGAGGCTCACAGGCACCATTACAGCAAGCATAAAGTGGTCTTAAAGTGGGTATAAATATAATTTAGTATCTTGGAGGATCAGATACATCTAAAAATGAAATAAGTGGCTCCATGTACACCTTGCTCTATCCAGCACAAAACCCTGCTGGGCAAATGATGAAAGAGAGCCTAATATTCCTTAAAATAAAGGTGTTACATTGACACAAGAAATGCACTGAGATTATCTAGACAGGGTTGAGGTGAGCCCTTAAAACATTTTTGGGGTAGTTGTCATCTTGTGCAGAAACTACTTGATCTCACCTTTGCTTTTCAACAGTGCAATTCAGCTCTGCACTGAATCTGTTTTAAGTGCAGCTACAGCTGACCAGTGCACTTGCAACTTATTCCCATCACATGCTGTCTCCCTTCTGCCTCTTCCCACGGCTGTGCAGCTGTGTATTGGTCCAATAATGGACTGTTGATCAGTTTTTCAGTAGTTCAGCAAGTTGATCCAGGTCACCACACAGTCACTGAGTGGACCAGGGACCTTGGAAATGGAAGGAAAGGAAAAGAGACCAGTACTACCCTTTCCGCAGTTCGGTCACAGTCAGCACGACATGAAATGCACCGTTAAAGCATGGCTTCATGGTCTGACAAGGACGGTCTAAATCCAAGCTTCTACTAGAGGAGGTGCCTGCACTTCCTTCCAAACTTAGCTGCATGGTCACACACCCTCCCTTGTGCCTGCACCGAACGCTTTTTTCAGCCACAGCATGGCCTGGATCATGAAGCTTCTCTGACTGCAAAACCAACCTTTTTTTCCTAGTTAATTTTAGTGTGTAACATGTTTCTACCTGCAGGTGTGTGATTGCTTGCACCAACAGGAGGACAAAGGTGGCATAAGGCATACAGATGTCCAGACAGGAGCAATGGGAAAAGATCTGCTTTATCAGCGACAGTTATAGCCTTAGATGATCACTAAACTCAGGTAACTTCTGTTACTGTAAGGAAGTGCTATTTAATCTGAACCCTTGCAAGACAATAGCTGAGGAAGCCAGTGTCTCTGTTTAAACATATTCCAACATCACACTCTGCATGCAGTTTTTCAAAAGCCAGACTTTTTATAGCTTGATCCTTCTGCCGCTGCTACTGACATCAGTGAGTGGATGTTCAGGCCTTTATTTGCAAATGTGATCTTGGAAGAAAAGGTCTTTAATGTAAAAATTGTGGGGGTTTTGGTTTTGTTTTTGGGTTTTTTTTTTTTTTTTTTGCTTAATATCTCTACAAAGACAGTACAGAAAGTACTTTTCCTTGCTGTGTGAGCAGACAATATGAAATTTAGTTATGCCATCTAAATGGAGAATTAACCAGTGATCAGAGGAATGGAAGACTGTTGGAGAGCTGGCACTGTCAGTCATCTGCAGGAGGACTTTAAGGCCTAATTTTCCTAAGAGAGAATGCACTTTCCAAATTGCAGTGCAATTTTCAAAAAGTGGGAGCTGAATATTTAAATGCTTGCTTCCTCCGCACCACTGTGTTAAGCACCCAGCTGTGCTTTCACCTAAAGTCAATTTGGAAACAGCAATAAAAAAACATGCTGCATGTAGTTTACACATATAATGGCATCCCTAGTAATGCACAAATCCTTTGAACTACATTAGTGGTCCCTTATTTTTAATACACAATATAGAACCCAATTAATGTCACTTACATTAGAAATATTGACATCCCAGGTCTCGTTCCAATAGTGGCTCTTCGTGATCATTCGGGTCAGCTTAAAGGTTTGTGGTCAAGACACAAAATACCACAATATTTCATTCAATCTGCTCATAAAACCTATTTAGTTTATTAATGTGAGCTTTAGTCAAACATGTCCTCTCTTCCCTTTTGACATGATGTCAAAAATTCCTGGAAAGTAGGGAAACAAGGTGCCCAGTTTAAATTGGCACCAGGATTTTGGTTAGCTAGAGGCTGGAGAGTGAGTCTGAAGATGAGAATCGTGACTGATTTGGGCTGTTTTGTCAGATAATCAGAAAATGAATATTTCTAACCCCTACCTCAAAGGGGAATTCAGGCTGCAGGACTAGGTACCTTTTCATTTAAAATGAAAAAGCAAGCCCAACAGACATCAACATCAGTGTTTGCCAAGATAGATGTGAAATGGGATATTGCAAGTCACCACAAGTAATGTCTAAGAGGTAGTCTTGAGGAAAAAATGCTTTATTCTAAAAATTTTCTGATTCTATTCAAATCCTTCTCAGCTGTCAGAGACAGCACGTAGGAGAACCACACAAACTGCAGATCGTACATTTCTCTTTGTCATTTTAACTGTCATTACTCCTGGCAGTAGTGATATAAAAGCCTTACATTAGGACAACATATTTTATTTCTAGGGAAAACATAAGGGTCCTCAGTTCAGAAACCGCAGGGTACCCTGTAACAGGTGAGGCAGGAGCAGTGGTGGCTGTGATGCTTTCACGCCTTCCCACAGCACTGACTGCTGGCAGACACATCGCAGCACCCGCAGACAGAGCCAGCACTGCTGTGTCCCCGGCAAAACGTGCTAACTGCCAGCCAGTGGATTCGATCCAGCTGTTGGCAGGTTTTGGGGGTGCATTTTTGAACACAGCTTTTGCTCGGGAAAAGAATGGGGATGGTATTTCAGGATGGGGGAAAGGATGAATTACTACGGAGTGTTCAGAGGTAGGAGATATAAACCACCAGCAGCACAATATCCCAAGGCAATAGTGGGAGCTGAGCGTGGCTTTGCTGAGCTGCAGAGCAGCGTCTTGCTCACCCTCATGTTCATCCTCTTGTGATGAAATTCTCCCTGAACATCTTTCATGAGTGACAGAGGTTCTGGAGTTAATGAGCTTATAGGAAGGTTAGGCTGAGGATATTAACTAACTGCTCCAGTTTTTTTGGCTTCACTGTAATGTGCCAAAGCTGTTGTCGTTAGATTACCCTGTCCTCTAGTCAATTACATTAGTCAAAAATAATGCCAAAACTGTATAATGTTTGTTTTTGCCAGCTGAAGAGACTATAATGAACATTACATTTATAGGTTTTCCATATCTTCTGAAATAAACTAGTCTATTTTTTTAGACAAGAAGCTTTTCTTGGGTTTTTTGAGTAATATTTATTTTAAAAAGATAAAATAAATTACTAAGGAAAGCCAGAAATATTTCACAGCTAACATAAAATAGGAAGATGGATAATTTATTTCCACTTCTGGCTTCCAAATATTTTTTTTTTACAGTTTTAAAGACATTCTTCATTCTGTAATCTGGAGAAACAGCCCAAGGCATAAGAAGAAGATTAGCTGAATATTACATTGATACGGAATATATTACATGAGTTCCTACTCAGAAAGCAAAGCAGGTCAAAGATTACCAAAATAAGAATAGAAAACTAAACCAGGCTAATACTAAATATGCATTGGTACCAGAATCTGAAACGTGAGAGGTGAAAGAGACCAAAGATCATCCAGTCTTTCTCCCTGTGCGTATGAGATTATCCACTCTATACTTTTTTCAGGGCTGGGTTTTTAAAGGCCTTTTTACTTCCCTTAGAAGAAATTTTCACAGCTTAACAAAAGGAAAGTTTTTGCAATAGCCATTTTAAAGGTTTTATGTGTAATGTCACTCCATTAGTGTTAGTTACAAAATGCACAGTAATCATAGAATCACAGAATGGTTTGGGTTGGAAGAGACTTTAAAGATCAGGTAGTTCCAGCCCCCCTGCCATGGGCAGGGACACCTTCCACTAGACCAGGTTGCTCAAAGCCCCATCCAGCCTGGACTTGAACACTTCCAGGGATGGGGCATCCACAATTCATCTGGGCAACCTGTTCCAGTGTCTCATCACCATCACGGAAAAGAATTTACTCCTGATATCTAATCTAATTTTACCCTCTTTCAGTTTAAAGCCATTGCCTCTCATCCTATCACTACATGCCCTTGTAGAAGTCCCTCCCCAGCTTTCCTGGAGGTCCCCTTTAGGTACTGGAAGGCTGCTACAAGGTGTCCCTGGAACCTCTTCTTCAGGCTGAACAGACCCAACTCTCTCAGCCTGTCCTCATAGGGGAGGTGCTCCAGCCCCCAGTCATCTTTGTGGCCCTCCTCTCACTTGCTCCAAGAAAGACTTCCTCCATATAAAAGGATATGTTAATGTTATGCTATTCCCTTATTTTCCTCCACTCTGCCTCCACTCACCTTAGTCATCGCTTAATAAAGCAGCAGTTTGTATATTTACATTTATGCCTTAGTCTACCCAATCTTCACATCAGTTGTGTTGCTCCTCTAAATTCCCTTCAAATTGGCGGGGTCTTTCTTGCTAAGTGATGTTTGGCCGGGATTGACTTCAGTGTTCCAAGGAGGACTCACAGAAGTTCCTTTGCAGAAAGGATGCCTTTAAGTAGACAATCTAAAGTAGTCTCCAGGATTATTCCAGCACTGTAACAATTTAAAACTCATGTTTAGTACAGTGTGCTTTCCACTCCGTGTTTTCTACAGTATTACTGCTTTCTGGGTTTCACCTGAATATTGAGTCATGTTTCAAATAATTATTACCTACAGTGCAATCACTCACATTTTCCTAAGCTAAATCCCATCTTATTTCTATATCATGCCAATATTTTCAAAGCCTACGTGATTCTTTATTATTTCTCTATTTTGGCCAAGCTTGCAATTCTATCCACAGTAGCACTAAATGAGAGGCTGATACCATCCTCAAGAGCTTTGCAGGAGTGCAGTGCCTCAGAAAGACAGGAAATAATCACACCAAACTGTCCAATCTGACCAGCTATCTGATATAGTTGTATGGTTATCTGCTTGCTCCCATGGGCATAGGAACCTCTGAAGCAATGTGAACATCCAGATATTGTGGTTTGTTCTGCTGATTTTCGTAGAAGGGTTCTTGTACCTCTTCCTCCTCATGCTTACAAGTCCCTACAAAGGGCATTGGTGTTCTCTTTACTCCTTTCTCGTGATCCTTGGTAAAGTTAAAATGTAAGGACCCATCCCTGAACCCCCTGAAAGCTGAACCATCTGTGTGACAAGGAACATGCAAACTGGGTAGCATTCACCATGACAGATTTTGTGGAAAAATCACTCTTCAGTTGGGGAGCTATCAGCCAGCACATCATATATGCCAGATTCCAAACCAGGTTCCTAAAGATGTCAATCATACAGAGATATTTTCTGACAGAGGAACACAGTGACTAGGACAAATTCTACAATTGCCTCAAAAGTGTGATTGACAGAATACCAAAACACAACTTACACTTTGTGATGGGTGACATTACTGCCAAAGGAGACGCGACAACCAAAGAATGGAAGGAGCAGCAGGGAAGCCTAGAAGAAGAACACATCAACCCAGATCCAAGGGACTCTCGCATTATGCTTTGTGTCTTACTGTGTTCTCATAAGTAACCTTTTCCTTCTAAAATGCAAATGCACAATGAATGTGAAATCTGCTAGACAGCAAGAAAATCCCAGAATAATCTAAACCTCTGCTCTTTTCATCTTTCCAACAGGCCAATCTCACTGGTATTAATTTAAGATCCAAACAAACCATGCAAGATGCAATGACTTATGGACCATTCAAAATCAAAACAAGCACCCTTGGATCCCCTGTGTCGAGAAGCAATGCTATACACAGAACACAATGATTTATTGATCTAGGCAACCTGTTACCAGAAAAATCAGAGCTCAAGAAAGGGGCAACATCAAATACAGAGCACAGAAATTGCTGAATTCACAAGTTTACGTGAATAGAGCACCAAAACATGTCAACATGAGGTTGCTGGAGATAATGATCTGCTGTGGCATTAGACAAGAAACTAGGCATCTTTGCAAAGTATTTTCTGTTTTAAATGTAAATAGACTTTATCACCAGCTGAGAAACTCGGGTACTGTCTGCTAGCTATGAGCTCTATCAAAATCATACGGAAGCACTGAACATAATCGGAGGATGTTCTTTGGATACCAACACAAACTTTCACTTAAAGTCATCAAGTGGAAAAGAACTGGAGCGTACTGCCAACAAAATCTGTCATACAAAACCACTGAAAATGGAGGCTCAAGAATCTGTAGCAAATAGCAATAGCAACAAATAATAGTCCTTAACCTGAGCTGCTCCAAACGCTGTGTTATCACTATCAAAAGCAACACATGTAAAACTATCTATATACCCTCCAAATGAGCCTCCAAAGTGCTTGAAGGAGGCTTGTAGTCATTGGCCAAATGGGGCTAAAGTTACTGAGGCAGTTTCAGTGCTGCTCTGAAGCCACACCAGAACTATCTAAGGCTTGTGCTCCACTTTTAAATAGTGCTTCAGTAGCATGAGTACCTGCAGGACAACTTCAGGAGCATGAAGAAGCAACTAACAGAAAACAGAGTACAACAGCAACAAGAACAGCAAAAAAGGCTTCTTAACAATTCTGTAGACTTTCTTCCTGTAAAAAAAGTCTCTTTCCTAACTTAGGTGGGTGAAATTATTGACCAGAGAATTGCCTTGGAAGAAACTTACAGCTGTTTGCATAGATGTCAGACTAAATTTTATGTTGTCTCTACAAGCACTGGGCTGTGAAATAGCACAAATATGGTTAATACACCTCCATTTCTGCTGCCTTCTTAATCAGTGACTTAGAGCTCAGGGCCAGCTCTTTAGGATAGGTCCTGTGAAAAGGATTGCCTGTAACTTAGATATTCTCCAGTTTACTTAGCCTTGCGCAATCATACCAATCAGATCTATATATTCTAGTTCAGTGAAGAGTATCCTCCTTTATTTCTGGGTGTTTAGTGATGGGATCGAGACCTACAAAAGCAAGGTTATAGAACAGGAGTAATAGAGTAGCACAGGAATGGTTTACTATACCCCTGAATTAGTCTCTAATGAGACAGACAGCACTCGCCGATGTGCCTGTGTTCACTCTTGCTCAGATAAGTGATATAAATCCAGAAAAGTGTAATGTGTTCAAATATTCAAGGATTTCCCTCTTCCAAAATGATAACAGTGTATTTTAATTGCCATTCTGATCTGAACCAGCTGAATCAACCATACCTGCCTTTACAAAGAATGGATTAGTTTTCACCCATTTACCCCAAGGACCTTTACCCATTGCTGACCTAATCAAAAGGTGTAGGCAAATAATTCTAGTATATCCAGACATAGAGGTAATGCTTCAACTTCACAGACACAGTCAAAAGGTTATCTGTCTTTTAATGTATTACACATCTCCTCTTTTTTTCTTATGTTACATGTGCTTCAACACAAATATTTTATTCTATTAGCTCAGCTTAGTGTGGAGTGTAATGCAACGATGTCATGCCAAAGTGACACACATAAAACAAAGAAGTACATTACTTCTCACATGACCAGATACTTCATACTACTCCAACTAGTGATGCAAGCTGCCGAAGTGGTGAGAATAAACAAATGTCTGTTACGGATGCCAGCTGGCAGGTCACCAAGTACCCAAAGACTATCTCAACTTTCAACAACGTGAAAAGCAATCGGGCAGCTCTCTAAACACTGCTATTTCATCTATTTTCCTTAAACACTTCCACAATAAAATTCCCTCCCTTTACTATTATCTACAAAATAATATACATTTGGGTGTAACAGTGAAGATGACCTTTAAAGATCAAGCTGGAAATGGTTTTCCTCCCATAGAATATCTTTTGTATGTGTGTCTGTGTGTCTGTGTTGTGTGTGCGTGTGCACATGCAGACATGTGCAACTGTTTGTGTACAGCTATACCTGTTTGCCTAGAGACTTCTGAGACCTTGGCCAGTTTTAATGAAATTTGGCAAATATTAGATATCTCAAAGCTACAGGTTATATGGAAATAATAGCCAAGAAGAGGAGAATTATTTTGTCATGTTGTCCGCTCTAGGAAAAGGCTCTTAATGTGAGCTCAGCCATTAACAGACACTAAAGAATCTCCTCCTCACTAAAGGTTTCTGTTCTGTGTGGTTTTCCATGTTTTTAATAAGGCACAAACCACAAATCTCAAGCTTTTCCACATTTTGAACATTTGTAACATCTCTCCTGTATGGATTCTCTGGCGTTTGTAAAGAATGTTTGTAAACTGCATCTATTAGTATAATTCATTTCAAAAATAGATTAACAAGGAAACAAACCCATTGGAAATAAATGTCCCAGTTCTCAGGGACTAGTTTCTGTTACATGACATTACTTTTAAACTAAAAGTGCTGAAAAGTGTAAGAAGAAAAGATGTTGCAGCTGAAAAATGGTTACATGTTAACAAAAGTTCTTTGGAAAGTTGTACCGTGCAAACCTTCCTAATTTCAGACACCGTACCAAACTTTGTTAGGAAAATGCTCCTCAAGCATTCGAGACCCTTCCTCTTACACATTTCTTCATATAAAAATTTATTCTCTGATATCAATCGGAAGGCCTCCTGTGAAAATAATTCTGCAAAAATCGTGCTCTGTGTTCAGGCACAAATAGGATTTGTTCTACTCAGTCTGAGGGACTCCACTGGAAAGCCAGCAGCAAGAGTTTAGTTAACAGAGGCTGAAGTCTTCCTCTGTCATAAGAGAAGAGTTTGAGCAACTCCCAGAGAAAGGTCCCTGTGTCTCTGCATTGACTCGTGAGGAAGTCCAAGTCAGCTACAACAAAACTTGAATTTCTTAGTTAAGTACAGTGAGTCCTGACAAGATGATGTAACTTTATTAATATACACTTCTGAAGAACCTACACTGGGTTCCATCTCTGGTGTTAAGCACCTTAATTTCCAGCATGCTCCAAGACATGGTCCTTTGACTGCCCATGCAGAAGTTTAGCAGGCTCTTGGTCTTGCTTCTAGCTCTTTCCCTTGACAAGGAACAGTGGACATTGTTGAAAAGGTGACACCTTGCTTCAGGGTCTGAACCTGACAAGATGGTATAGAATCAGGCTGCTCTTCAGGCTGGGTTCCATGCTCCATGAAGAGTCAGTCCTCCAAAGTTATTTCAGTTCCTGCACTCTCAGACAACTCCATACTTCAGTGTTTCACGCTCTGAAGCGGGAAAGCTGTTGTCATCCTATAAAAAGACCATCTCTGATGGACTGCGATATCACTTCCTCTGAGGACCAACTCCTTTACTGCTGCCAAAATAGTCAGTCATCACCGGGCAGGAAAACAGTCCCCTGCTAGGAAGCTGTGTTTCACCCCCTGCCTATGAATTGTGTCTATGAATCATCATCTAAAGCTATTCTAGATTATACAAGATAAATTACTGGCCATGAAAAAACAGGCTTGGATCTTCGGCTTCTGATCTCATGGCTTGCTGATTTTCAGACCTCTGTCTCAGATGCTGCCTAAAAGCACAATCAGAGGACCCATGTAAAGCACCCATTGCTGAAGTGGCTTTTATGACATTTATTTTATTTTTCTTCTGTGTTATTTTTTCAACTGTAAGAAACAGTACTACACACCCCAGAAAAATAGATGTGAACTGCAATCTGCCATAACATACATGTATTTTGTTTACTCTTGTTCTTATTATTCAGTCACTTAAACATGAATCGGGTGCCAAGGTCTGAATCTCTCAGATGTGAGAGAAAAAAACGTAAATCCTAACCAAAACCTAAACAGAAGGCGTGAAAAAAAGAGCTTAGACTGTTTTAGAGGGCTTATGATGCATTAGAAGTATGTGGATTTTGTTTGGGGAATTTCTGTCCTGCCTTATCGTTTTGACAGCTTGGGAAGTAGCAACATTATTGTACGCTTAGAAATTTTGCATGCAGATATGGAAGAGCAAATTCACCTGAAGACACACTTTAATGTAAGGAGAAAGGATTACAAAAAATAAATAACACACTGTTACTCTCACTTAGCGTAGAGACTGGCCTGCAACTGTAAGAGATGTCATGATCATGGGGTAGTGTGTAGGTCAGCAGCCCAATGAATTCATTGTGACTTAGAGATGCAGTTTGGTCACTTTGGTCATCTTCTTGATTTTAGGAGTAGGTTGACAGCAATTTGAAGCAGCCCCTTGCCAAGACCAGCTTAGTCCTTTCTGTTAAACAGTGCAGTGAGTCTGGGTGGAGCCCTGGGAGGTATGTGAAAAGAAGGCACAGTCTCTTAATTTCTTGTGAATTCTCCATCCTTTTATGATGAGCTTTCATAATGATTACCCACACAGGAATGTAAGGGTGAGGAGTGATTTTGCAGCTGCAGAATGAATCAGGCAGATGTTTCTTTCTCCCTCCTCAGAACACCCAATCTATCAGGTCATAATTCAGCAGGCAGTCAGACTGTGGGATCTGGTGCTGGGCTGTGGCCGAAGAGCTTCTTTGTTACCAGGGATCCTGTGAGACTCCGTAAGTATCATAGCCCAATTACTAGACAGCTTGCCAACTACCCCCGTGCTTTGGTATTCTGAAGATCGGAGTCACCTGCTGCCCAGATTAGGGCAGGAGCCCTGGGTTTGTGCTCCGAGCCACACGATGGAAGCATTTAGGAACTAATTTTATTGAGTCCTACTCTCACTAATGGAACATTAGTTTTAATAAGGGGACATGTTTACCTTGTTTTCTATGAATTCAATCTTGATACCATGACTTTGGGCCAAAATCTGACACTTTTGTTCACATTGAGTAATAGCTGCCTCTCTGCTCCTGAGGAGAATGTTTCTAAGCTGTTTTGACAATGACTTGCCAGGGTACTTCATGGGGTGCTGGTTTTCTAAGGACCTAAACCAGGGCATCAGTTGGCTCCAGTCTGCTGGAGCTACTGCCCTGGCTAAGGGTGGAGGTTTTCTTTAGGCAGCAGCCAAGAGGTGGCCGGGACAAAGAGGTTTCACTATGATGCGGTGCCAGAATACGGCCAACATGACATGGTCACCCAGACTTAGGAATTGCAAAATGTGCAGGAACTGGGATGATATGCATGCAGATGTCTCTCTAAAGTGGCATGCTCTCCCACATAAGTCTGAATGCAGTCTGTTTCAAGAAGCAGTGTATCACTCAACGTAAAGAAGGCTGGTAGGAATTAGCTTTATATCTCATTCATTCCAGTCCTGAATTCTTTTTCACAGTTGTTATTTACAGTCTAAGCCTGTAAATTTGAGCCAGCAATATAATTATGATATAAAGATTAATTATAGAAAATTTCAAGAGGAAAAAACATCTATTTTTTTAAGAGGAAAATGCTAAAAGCAACAATCTCAAATCCCATCTTTTCACAAGCTATTACAAAGGAGGGGGCTTCAAGCTGCAGTGGCCTTAACTCAGGCACAGAACAGAGGATTTACATTAGTTTATATGTTTTCATTTATTGACCACATTTACAGAAAGGGCAGCTATCAGTCCTGAACTGGTGACCCTCAGACTTTAATTAGTGTTCAGAGAAACCACGGCAGTCACAAACATGGGCTAACTCAGAGAAATTTTCATTTACAGGCTGGAAAGCTTGGTGTCTCTATTATGGAATGCATTGCCATGGCAAGTGGAAGACCTCTCAGGACTGATTGCGTTCAGCCTCCCGGATCTCAATACACAATGCGAGATGCAGCCTTCCCAGTTGGGTGTATAGCAGCAGTGACACAGCTTCCCCTGATTCCTTCATGCATCTGCTTCTGCTCCTGGAGGTGTTTAGCTTCAAGGGCAGGCCCTAGCATGGACTATGTGAAATGACATATATGCAGGAATTATTTAACCCTGAAAATCCTTAGAATTAATAGGAAAGGCAGAGAGGCATGGCCAGAGCTCAAGTCATACCTTGAAAATAGTTTGCTTGCACTTTTCAATACGCTCCTATAAGCACAAACACAGAGAACACTCACAGAAACTGTCTGTACATTTAATAATTACCAATTACTTTATAAGTAATATTGCTTTAGAAAAGGCTGTCAAAAAGACATTGATGTTTTCAATGTGTGTGTCCTGTAATTTCCCTGAGCATTGGAAAGCTGGCAGTGTCGACATTTATCTGCACAGTGTGAACTTACAGGCTCAGTCCATTGCAATGGGAAGAGGAAAAGAAGGTAATTAAGTCCCTAAATATATATATATATTTTTTTTTTTATCTCTTACAACATGAGTGCTTAAATTTTAATCCTATTGTATCAGCACTTAGAGTGTTTCCATAACTGAAGGAGATCTGCTGATATCTGTGATCATAATACTTTGGAAAGTGAAGCACCAGAACAGCATCTAATAGGCAGCTACTTAACTGACCTCTCATCCTGCCCTCAGAATTTCATGGACCTCAAAGTACTGACATATGACCTGCAGCAATGAGAAGTAGGATTGTTTGGATTATTGCATCTGCATTTAGAAAACCAGAAAAAGAAAAAAGGGGTTCAGGAGACTTGTTTGTATAGAAGACCTCTGCATTGTCTGGGGCCTGTATGATGGGAGACACCTCCTTTCGTAGTTACCCTGCGTTAAGACTAAGCATATAACCTGGTCACTTCCTATTTATTAATGTATGTGTTGATACTAGCAACTACTCCCTAAAGTACTTGGCTTTGTCCTAAATCTACTCATTCAATAGTTAATTTTAGTCATTAGTTAAATTTCAACTCCTATCAAAGAAAGAAGAATTAGGGTAATAACAAGGGTTTTGGCAATCTAGTTTGGTAAGTACATAAAACCAGTAAGATGTCTGTCAGCAGTAACTATCTAAAAGAGACAGAGAAATGAAAGGGTCATGTGGAAACCCAGATGAGAAGCTATAAAAATTAAATATTTACTCTTTTTCTATTCCTTTCAGTTCCCTCTGACTGCACAAATGTGAAATGCAGTTTTGATTCAATGTAAAATAATAAGCAATAGAGGAAAGACTTGATGTGTCAGACTCTCAGCTGGTTTAAACCAGCAGAGCAATCTATATCAGCTGAGAGCCCAGACCCATGAGATTGTTAAATGATTGTTAATTATTACAAGAAAATAGCTCCTTTCATGGAGTTTTCCCTATTCACTCCCCAAGAAAATTCACATAATGGTTAATTCCACTCTGTCAATTTCAAAGAGTTTTTAGAATCTAGTGTAACACCAGAAGAAGAGAATGATGCTTTAGCATTTTATTTATTAATACATTTAATTATTTGTTTTTTTGCAGAGTGGGAAGAAGACAAAATAGCTTCTTTGGATATATAAAGATAAATGCTGAGAAAAGCATTTTTGAATGTATAAAGACAAATTACTGAATGGCTGCAGATAATGCCCTTGTAATGATACAACAAGGGGAGGTAGTTACAAAGGGTCAGTAAAATTAAGTCTCTGAAGGAGATAAAGCAACAAAATATTTATAATACATAATGAAGTGAAAAGGTAAATAAAGCAAAACCTAATGGACTTTTACTAAATTGGCAAATAGGTATTAATTAGCCCAAAGCAGTCATGAACAATACTGACATTCCAATCTGCTGATAAAACATATTAAAGTCTTTATATAGACTGTATTATATAATGTATTATAAACACGCGTATGCTGCAGATACGTTAGTGTGTTTCTCATTGCAATTCAGATTTACTTTCTGTATTCCTGCCTTCATTTCCACTGAGCTGACCTTAATTATAGTGATGCTGGAGAAGAATACAGCCTAAGTTTCCAAAGGTGGCGTTGAAGATAACCAGCGATAATGCGCAGGTCAATCAAGAAGAGGAAGACAGAAGAGTTAAAAGGACTTGAGAAGAGTTTTGTAGTCATTACAGCACTGAAATTTATGCTAGAAGGTCATTAAATGGGCCATAAATGCAGACATATAAGGGTTTAAAGAGTGTCTATGAGACCAAAGGGGAAACGTACGTAGGAAGAGTTAACAATTTGTTCTAAAGAAAGACTGCTCTACAGCACCGGTTAGCTCTGTATGAGAACTTGCTTTGACCTGGGAGGAGGGATGTGCACCAGGGGAATGACACTCGCTGATGATACGCACTAGGAAGGGGCAATCAGTAGAAAGAAGAAGGGCAAAAAAGTCAAGATGACTCTGACAGAATGTGCCCAAAGGAAGATAAGTGCCTTACGCAATTAAATGTAGAGAAGTGTAAGATAATGAGATTAGGGACACAAAATAAGAGAAGGCGCTTATGCCCTATGTAATCATATGGTATAAAATACTGAGCAGAAGCAGGATCTGGAGATAGACTGAGATCAAAAAAGCTTCAGGAAAGTGGTTAACAGTAATATAAAACGTTACCATTGTTTCAGAGAGGTAACAATAATATCATAGATTAAGTTATTCCAGCTTCCGCATCAGGGATTTATGAATGAAGCTGCATTCGTAACACTATGAGAAGTTCTGTATGCCTTATAAAAATAACAGAGGCAAAGGTAACTGGACAATAAAATCAGGTAGACAGCAAACTTAATTATTGATAAAGGTCAGAGAACAAAACAAAATTGCCTACAGTCTCTGCAGAGGAGAAAGAAAGTGGATCTTACTGAAGAATTTGAGGTCTGAAAAATTGTAGCGAGGATAGAAGCTATTAAATTGCACTACAATTTAATCTACTAAAATACAAGGGGAAAAACATGGTTGGAAACAATGAAAAGGAAACTGAACAAAAATACAGAGTGAGGTGTCGTTAATAAATGGAATATGTAGCCAAAGTCAACAGCTAGAGCAATGGGAAAAAGCATCATTTTCCAGATAACTATTTGTTATCCAGCTGGTATTTGTTTCCTGTCTAACTTTAGGTAGCTAATGTTTTTAGAAGGGCTGAGTTCTAGATGGACTACTTCACACTCTAAATATTTCTTTCTCACACCATTAAATAAATAGGGAGGCAACATATGCGACCATTTGTAACTCAGAAAAGTTTGCCAGTTGCCTAGATTTTGGTAGCATAAATGTGGATTTCGAGAATGAGTTAAGAACGGGAAATGGGATCTCAGTGGTATGAGAGGGCCTGTCATAAGAATTATGATCCTGAAGTCCCCAACTGAGCTGGCTTGGAAACCTCTTGATTTGGAAGCACCTAAATTCTGCTGATGTCATCTTTAAAACTCGTGATTTCCCTTTAGGAGCTGAAGCTACTTGGTTTTTGGTAGAACTGCATATAGCATTGTCATGCCTAATTGCAACTGGAGTCTAGAAACAGTATCTTTGCGATGCAATTAGGTGAGTGCACTCCCTCCTGAATGCAGTTGC
Source organism: Ceryle rudis (assembly GCA_033439905.1). NCBI lineage: Eukaryota > Metazoa > Chordata > Aves > Coraciiformes > Cerylidae > Ceryle > Ceryle rudis. Next base: position 41,691 of record JAAGNO010015502.1, read on the forward strand.
ACCCATTTTTTTTCTTTTATAATATGGTCACTCTCCTCTTTTCACTTAACAGCTGTCCACCTAGGAAACCTACACACATGGAAGATGGAGGACTAACGGCATCTTCTTTCAGGAGAGGCTGCAAATTGACATATCCCACATGTCTGAACCATGGGTTTATAAACTCTTGTCCTGAGGAAGAGGAAGCTCAGCATGGTTCAGCTAAAGATTTCGTTCTTTATGGGGCCCAGAGGATTTGATATATCCTTGTTTTATAGAAGCAGCATTAATAGTGCTTCTGGTCACTAAGAATTGTATGTATTATTCAAAGGCAGTTCCATTTATCCTAGGAGAGAAAGGCTTAGGAGGTCCAAACAGAATTCTAATCCCCCTTCTTCACAGGTGACAGCCAGACAGCAGTCCTTCCCCCTTCTAGGTATGACTTTTCTCCGTTCCAATAAATGTCGCATTCCTTTGTTAGTAAGGTTACGAATCAAGCCTGAGTGACAATGACTGACCTACGTACCCATGCTTAGAATAGATGTTTGTGAAGAGGTTCAAATTCACTAAGCTAACTTCTAATTTCTCTGGAGAGTTTTAAAGTCATCTAACAATTGTATAAAAATTTTATCACAGTGACTCTGCCAGCCAGGTTTAAAAGGTAAGGAACCTGCAAGGAAATGAGCCTACAAGGCTGCCTTTAGCAGGGGTGGGCTGTGAATGCCCAGGGAATGGAAGGGGTTGCTTGTTTCTCACCTTGAGCAACACTTGGTAAAATGGGAGATTCACCTCATCTGTGGTGTTGCCGTACTAGCCCTGTGCTGACCTTAGGTAGCTTATCTGTGTCCCTTCTGAGCTATCAAACACTCCCATGGTAGAGGCCCATACAAACCAGCTCAGCAACTAGATCTGAGAGGTCTTACAGAGCTAAGGACTCCTGAACTCTCTTTATAGATTTGTCTCTGAGCCCACCAGAGGATGTCTGTCTATAGAAGTACACGCACGTGTGTCTATGTGTGTACTTTTGTAAGCTGAGAGCATGTGTGCATTCTGTCTCACCTTTCATCTAGCTCTCGCCTTATCTCTTTTATTTCTGGCTCTTTGATTTGAAAGCCTAAGGACTACTGCAGTGGTGCTTCTTCACTGCTTTTTGTCATCCTTTCAGCTTACAAGCTGGACACGTTGGAACAGCTGCTCCTTTTTCACAGGGTAGGAAGGACCATATGCCTGGCATCAACACATCCCTGGCATAACAGGTGGCAAATGGATTTTTGTTGCTAATAAATTCCCACTTAGGTTTTAAACTGCCTGAGCTCCAACGCCCTTTATGGCACTAATACTTCAGAATTCAAATCTTTGCTTTCTGGAAATAAAAAGAAGATGAACAGGTTCAGTTTGGTTTTGCTGAGTTACCAATACAGTATTTTCTTCTGGTGTCTGTATCATTATATTAGTTTCTATCATGCCAAGTTATGAGTGGATTTCATAGATTTGCCACTTATTTTCACATGACTCTGTTTATTACACCATTATAATAGAATTACACTATTATAATGCAATAGTAAGCACTGTAAGCACAAACTGCCCAAATTGATTAGCTTCCTAATCAATTCAGTCTTTTAACTATGAAATGCTTATAGTGGAAAGGTTTTTAATGATGTCTAAGGTCCAGATTCATGGCATCACGTAGTCATGTGCTACCAAGAAAATTTGTGGGAGTAAAGACCCTTCCAAAACTTTCTTAGTAAAATCTTAAGTCCAACTGACTTTCTCTGTTATGATTTTAAAACCTGAAACTTAAGGTGCAGCAGTGTACTGGCTAGAGTTCGTTTTCTTCATAGTAGGTGGTATGGGGACCCATTTTAGATGTGTACTGAAAACACTGTTGATAATAGAGAGTTGTTTTAGTTATTGCTGAGAAGCACTTACAGAGTCAAAGCCTTTTCTGTTCTTCACACCAGCCCAGTAGTCTGGGGGTGCACAAGAAGCTGGGAGGGGACACAACTGGGATAGCTGAACCAAACTGACCAAAGGGATATTCCAGACCATATGATGTCATGCTCAGCATATAAATCTGGGGGAAGAAGAAGGAGGAGGGGATGTTCAGAGTGAAGGTGTTTGTCTTCCCATGTAACCGTTACATGTGATGGGGCCCAGCTCTCCCGGAGATGGCTGAACACCTCCCTGCTGATGGGCAGTAGTGAGTGAACTCCTTGCTTTACTTTGTTCCTGTGCATGGCAAAAGCTTTGCTCATTAAACTGTCTTTAACTCAAACCAGCAGGAAAGGAATGAGCAAGTGGCCGAGTGGGGCTTAGCTGCTGTCTGGGCTTGAACTATGACAAGCCGTTTGCCCTTTTTTTTCCATATATACTCCTTTTAGGAGTTACCTAGAACTTGAGAAACTCTCCAAGGCAGAGATCATAGTGTTTACAACAAATGAAGGCAGAAACCAAACAGCCTGCATTGTTGGCAGAAGGTATTCAACCTAGCTGATTTTACATTCCCAAAAGCTGTTTCATTAGCAGATATTGTTGGATTGCACTCCTCAACCCAAATAATTAACATTTACATTGAAGAAAGGGAAAAAAAAAAATCTATTTTTAAATTTTTGGATGGAATTATTTACTCCCTCTGTCTTTTATGTGCTTTGATTTTTTTTCCACCTTTCTGAAGCCTTCAGAATGGGTAGCATGGTTTGATGTTTTTTTCATAAATTTACTATTAATGTGTTGATATATCAGGAGGCAGAAAGTGTTCCCTCTGATGGTTAGTGAGGTTGTAACACTAGAATTCGTTAGACTTTATAGTAATCCATGAAAACAACTGATGAAGTGTGACTTATCAAATCCTCAACAAACTCTCTGTAATCCCTTTGTATCAAAATTCTGAAGTCTGGATACCCATGACAGAAGAAATGTTATTCTTAATTCTTCACAAAGACAGAAGGAGCAGTAATAGGTGGATGAGTGGATGAAAATTCCTCTGTATATAAAAAGGGAGATTCTTATTTTATCTATTGAAAGAGCAATAAGTATGTGACCTCATGAGAGGGTATTAGGTTCAGAAGCTTAAATATGTGAGAGTGATAGCACACTCTTCAGGTGATCTCCCTCCTGTGGGCAGATGTTTGGGTTCCCACCCTGCCATGTCTGTCCTCTGCTCTCACACACTGCTTCACTCGGGGCAGTAGTTTCCACTTCAGCAACCAGGGATAAAAAACCAAAGATCCACCCCTTTCTGGTTGTGGTAGTACACCAACCACCAATACACCTGCCACGCAAATTTGGGTGCCCCATTTCCGCTGATGGGAACAAGAAGGTGAGGATTCACTTTGCACTGTAATTTTGATTACTACCACTTTGAAATCTTGGAGCATAACGTGGCAGTTTGGGGTTGATGGGTGACAGCAGCTGATCAGAGCATATATATCTGAATACCAAGAAAACGAGAGCGTTGATATGAAAAGCTATCGACTGTTATTATATATTATAATTATTATTACTTATTGTGAAGTATTAGACATTACAACACTGGTAATTGCAATTTGAAATCTTCTTGGTGAGACTCGAGGTCTACATCATCTGCCTTTCTTCAACAATTCTGCTGCCTCTTTAAATTCCCACAGGACAATGCAAGTCTACTTTGGAATATCATTTGAGAAATATGTTCTAGCAGAAGAAAGCTTTTAAAGCTTTAAGATATACTATTTCATCTTTGGGCTGCCATGGAGATAACATTTGTTTAAACAGGTCAAAGAAGAGAGATACCCAAACATTCAAACTTGATTATCTGAAGTTAGATTTGTTAATCCATTCACAAGCAGTTAACTAAAAGCAAGAATTTCCAGGGCTTTTGAGTCAGTTAAGCTGATTTGTTCCATTGTGGGGGAGAAAAAAAAATGTTCTAAAACTAGCATTCTTGCTATCCTATAAAAGATTTTTGCAACACAAAACCACCAAGAGCTTCCTTTCAGGATCAAGGTCTTACCATGCTGAGAACAGTAAAAGCATTTCTTAGAACATGATGCTCCTGAGAATTTCATGTCTAAAAGTATAGGTGACACAAGGACTAAGGAATAAAAATGATGTAGTGTACTGTGTGTACTCGCATTTATAAAACTGCATAGACAGGAGTGACAATCATTACATGATTATTCCTCTCATAACAAAATGAGATTGTGGTGCTGATGGGTTCTGAAGGAAGACTCGGAGAGTGAGAAATGAGAAGGATTCTACATATCCAGGAGGCAATATACTTTGTAAAAGAACACAGAATGGAAAATATGCTAAAACCAAATACGGGATAATGAGAATAGTGTGTATCTATACACACACTTTTTTTTTTTTGATACACACAGACATACTTGGAAATGTATCACAGACTATTATAGAATTTGCTAATATAGTAGAGATGGTGAAAATCACAACTTATTTTCTCCAACAGTCTGGTGACAGACTGCTTGAGAGGCAGATGTTTACTCCATCTTAATCTTGATCCAAAGCTACATGAGGTCAGCAGACGTTGTTTCACTTCTTTCAGTGGATTTTGTTTCAGTTCTTCACTGTGTTCCTAGACACTGTATGGTAATCGCTGGCTTTCATACAGTCGTTACGAGCAGATATTAATGCTGCCCTGTTTGTTGGTTCCCTGGTCTTTACCTTCACAAAGCACTTATCTCAGAAGAGCATATGTTAGAAATGGGCAGCTGTTTCTGTGAACTTCATGTGCAGTTGTGGCAATCCAGCTGTGGAGTAGTGTTCGTTCCTGCTGAAACCATGGATACTGTCTCTTCTGCCATCAGTAGTTAAGTTTCAGCATAAACCCCTTTATCTTTAATTTGAGTTACACTGACTATCATTTGCTAGTTTAAGTCAAAGTATTGATTGACATGTGGATATGGAAAAAACATATTTGGAGATGGAGCAATGATAGTGGAATACCCATGACAGGAGAAACGTTATTCTTAACAAGACAGCACTTACAGAACAATGTCAAAGAAGACAGAGGCAGAAAACTAAACAGTTTTCTAAAACTACATTAGTGTTGAAAAAGAGATCAAACTTTGCATGAACTATGAAACTTTAAAATGAAGTAAACCTTCAGTGTTCAGCAATATCATCTTTAAAGAGATGTGCCAAATAGTTTGGGATGAATTCAAATATTTCCTCAAACAGAGACAAGTGCAATTGGTTTTGGAGAAGCTTGGCAGTGTAGGAGGATGTCTCCAGAGGAAAGAGAAGCTTAAGGCACACTGCTTATGAGGGTGGGACTTTGGAGAAAACACCTACTAAGCAAGAAATAGTAGATAAAGTGGTTTTTACAGAATAAAGTCTTTGAAATAAAGTCCTGTACCGTGAGGGGTAGCATAGAAAGACCATCATCATTGTTCTTTTACATATTTTGGGCTTTAAATGATGTTTGGTTTTGTTATATATAATTTAGGATAGCATCAGGAAGTGGTGGTGAGGATTTAAACCCACAATAATTCTCTCAGGGCTTTATTCTCATATGAGACTGGACACTCTGCTGGGCTGTACTTGGCTGAGGATAGATTTGACTTTCCCAAGTTAAAAAAAAAGCATGGGAGATAGAAAAGATGATTGCAAGGAAAACAAACCCAAAACAGTGCTATGTGAGGGGTGCTGGAGCTACTGTTAGAGCACTGCCTGGGATAGCTGATGCCCAAGCCACACTGCCTCAGGAAGAGTGCAGAGTTACTTACATCTTATCTTTCACAGAATCACAGAATGTCTTTGGTTGGAAGAGACCTTCAAGATCATCTAGTTCAACCTTTGACCCAACACTGCAAGCTCACCACTAAACCATCTCCCTAAGCAACAGGTTCACACGCCATTTAAATGCCTCCAGGGATGGTGACTCCACCACTGCCCTGAGCAGACCATTCCAATGTTTGATAACCCTTTCAGTGAAGAAATGGTTCCTAATACCCAGCC